>CM039670.1:16662585-16777585 GCA_022405105.1 Aristolochia contorta | reverse complement strand
AAATTTTGCTTATAAATTATCTCTATTTTCATGAATAATATGATATGAAAACGATATCAGTACTTCCATGTTTTACTGTGGTATTTTACATCGTGACGTAATTGTCCTTGTGGCAACCTAGTTAGTAGTCCAAATAAGGTTTAGGAGTTAGGATTACCCATGGAATATAAAGATAGATCTCAGTTTATCTCTTACCTGGACTGCCAACGAAGAGGCCATGTCATAAACCTTTGGAGTAAAATTTGGTTGTTACACATATCACCACTCATATGATTCACATCAACAGATTAAACTCTATAAAAATTAAATGTAGTGCTTTAGTGTGTAATAGAACTAACTAAAGACATGAAAACAATACTTACAAGTACATAATGTAATGTTCTTGTAGACTTTTCATCGATAATACCAAAAAAAAAATTCAAACTCAAAAATAATATTTTGTGTGAATAACAAAAATCCTTAATATAAGAGACTACATTAGAATCTCATTACTTTATAATTGACCCTAGTCAAAGTTTGACAAATATCCATTTGGAAAAAATATTACTTAAATTTCTCAACACATTTTTGTCGGTGAAGAAGTGGATTAAGTAATATATGACTTGTAATTGAACAAACAAATTAGAAGATCTTCCCAACTAAATGTTGAAGCAAAAATACAAATGTTAAAAAATTAATAGTGGACGCTCAGTAGGCTAGTTTCCAAAACGGCGGAGAAACGAGAGAGTGAGTGAGAGAGTGAGAGAGTCCTCAACAGTCGCGCACCAGGTGTGAGATCTTTTCTCAGCCGAAATGTTGGCACAAAATATCGGGAAATCGATTTGTTGGTGAAGATGAACGATTTGAAGCATCGACTAAGCATCAACACCACAGCCATCATTGAGCATCTCTATTGCATCAAGGTCCAGCAAGTCACATATTCCACAAAGATTATCTTAGAGCCACCTGAGTTCAAGAATATTTGTACATATACACAAGCAGTTTACAAGCGTCACAGATTTAACACATCAGAAGATAAAAATCTCTTGTTACACGATGCATATAGTCAAACATCAGTTTCAATGGCGAAACTCAACAACAAAAGCAAAGTCGAATGGCTATTTCTACACAAAAGAAGGGATGCCTCATCTACAGTTCATTTCACACAAGGAAAAGGTCGTTTGTACTACACTGTTATGATTGAACCTTGTTCCATCCCAAAATGACTAACCAATTTAGGAGGCCTATTGTCCTACCTTATAGTTTGATATCATTGTTTTAACTTTTACAATGTAGGACTTCTTTCCCACTTTAACACTCCCCCTCACGGTCATGCCAGGTGTACACACAATACGCATGAGACGTGAACAAATTGAGTCTCATCTTCTGAAGCCCTCAAAAAAACTGGGTTTCACCTTATTGAGTCCACAAATAAATTGGGTCTACCCCACAAACACACAAGAGACAATGTGGCTTTGATACTATGTAGTGCACGATGAAGTTTACATACTTGCCTTGATGGATGCGGAAATTTTGATGGGGGCAACATATAAGTGTCTTCAACTAAGTTGCAATTCAAAAAAGTATTTTTCATATCTATTTGAAATAAGTCTCAATGTCGAACATGAAGCAATGCCAATTACAAATGATCAAAAGTTAGCCGGGCAATAGGAACAAATGTCTATTCATAATCAATACCATACTCCTGTTTATAACCCTTGGCCACTAGATGAGCTTTATATCTATCAACAGAACCAACAACTTTACTCTTAATTTCATAAACCCACTTTCAACCAATTGTAGACTTACTAGGAGGGAGAGTAAAAAGATCCCAAATAGGCTCTTAGATAGGCAAGGCACCCAAACCCCTTGATCGTGGTACTAAAAATGTTGAGAGGCTACTTCTCGGTGGAAATGCATTGCGAGGTCCAAAGAACACTATGTCCTATCCCTATCAAGGACGCGCACATATGGTCCAAAGAGCACTATGTCCAAAGAACACCATGTCAAATGCTATTTTTCCAGTATACTATAGTTTAGGTAAAGCTCTTTAAATTGCCCCTCATGCATTGGCATGAGGAGGCCCTTGCAAATATGGTGCAACCACTAGGGAGATTTCTGATAATGGATGAGGATACGAGATGAAGGGAGGGTGCTAAAGCGTATGTGCGTGTAAAAGTCAAGCTCAACCTTACTAAACCAGAGGTAGACGGTGTTGAACTTGAGATAAATGATTGCATTTATAAGGTTCCCATTCATGTTGAAAATCGGCCTATGGTATGTATCCATTTTAAAAGGTGGGACCATGCAACAGATGAGTGAATGGGGAAGATAAAGGTAGAATCCAATGACTCTACAAAGTTTCCCAAAGATGACAAGGAGGACAAAAATTCACCAGACTAGTACTCTTCGAATAAGAGTTTGCATGACAATCCTTCAAGAATGGCCTCATCTTCTTTTTGAGATCAATCAACCAGACCTGCAAAACACTATAAATCATATAAAAGCTCCACTCAAAACAAACAAGCCTTGATGTTGAAACACATGCTCAGATGCACTTTCTTGGATGGCAAAGGAAAAGTTTACTTTTGAAGATGATTGTAATCTTAGCCTTACGTTGACACCCCCTAACATGGTGACTAGAAAACAGATCACTAGGCAAACTACAATGCACGACACTGTGAATATCAGCACTGCTATGCCAATTCCGATGGAACCAAATGTCCACCCCAATTCAGGGTTTTCACCAACTCTCGCCCTTCACCAAACACTAGAGATGAACTCCCTGCATCAGATTGCCCCTTTTAGGTGGCAAGACATCATGCAGCCGGGCACAACGTCTTATGCCAAAGGCACAACATCATAGTTGCTACAATACAGACTGTGAATACAATTAGTCCGGCTCGATGAAGAAAGTGAAGAGTGCCACAGTCTATTTTGCCAAGTGGAACCCTCATCATCAAAATCCCACAAATGAATGAAGATGGACTGATAGAACCTATGACATATCCCGCGCCAGGTAAGAGGCTTTACACCCCTTAATATTTTATGGATGATCTATTTATTTGGAATATCTGAGGAATCAAACATGCCCTGGCTCTGCACACTATTAAACATTATGTTCATAACCATGATCCCGGGATCTTGTTCCTTAGTGATACTAAGGTGGAAGATCCGATACAAACCCCCCTATTCAGATGGGCTAGAACGAGATACCCAAACTGTTATATTGTACCATCAAATGGTCTTATTGGAGGCCTCTACCTTCTTTGGAAAGAGCATATTGACATGAAAATTACTCATGAGCAACCGTTTTGTTTAATCGGCGAAATAATGATGCAGAAAGGTCCAGTTAATTATTAGAAAACACTAAGGCGAACTAGACTAGAGACTGCTTAGAGAATGGGTCCCATTTGGGCATCTTGATTGGATGTCGCAAGGGGCCAGTGATGGAGGCCTCAAGTAGGAGCTTGAAGGAGTTTATAAGCCACATGCATACTAAGAGGAGGATGCTTTCTAGGATGTGCTTGGTGAATTACTATCTATGCCAGACTTTCCATGGCAAGCAATGGAGTTAGATGTTGTCCACTTCCACTTTAGGTATGTCCCTCCCCCTCTCCTCGCAGGCAGATTACTACTTTATGTGACGATTCAAATACATTACCGACACTTTCAGCTAGAAGAAGTCATACTTTAGGGAAAGCATATACATGGAATAATGACCAAAGGGCCTCTTTCATTCCCATTAGGCAGGTTTATTGCACAAGGTAACTGGCTCCAATTATATGTTGGAGCTATGGGTTGGCAAAGTGGTGTCTAGTCACTGGCCCATGAGCTAGTTCCCTCAATGAAAGGCTGGTGGGAGAGATTCACATGGAGTGATACACATAATTTTGTGCAAGACATTGTTTCCCATGATATGATTCTGTAAAAGCACCAAATAGAATATAGATGGCAGAAAGAGAGGGATGCCAACTCCCTCTGCTTTTGTCGATTGTATTGACCTGAGGACGACCTCACATTGTCAATCCCCTCTCCATAAATGGGGATAAGCAGCCTAAGCTGGTTAGTACTGCGCTCTTGTGAGATTTTATGTAGATTTGTACACGAGAGAGATGCGAATGAGTCATTCCATGAGAGACATACTGCTCCTATCTCTTCTGTAGACACAAACTTCTTTAAGCTTCCTTTCAAAGGAGGAGATTGGGTGGACAATAATGAAAATGCAGTTGGACAAAACACCTCACTTGAATAATATTGCCAGGATTTTTTTTTTAAAGTGGCTTCAAATTTTATAGCAGGTTATCATTCACACGATTGGGAACTCTCACATAAGGGGCATCTCTTGAAAATGGATGGAAGCATCTCTAATTGTTTTCATCCTAAAGAAGAATTAAATTCATCAGAGACTTTCAGCCCAAGTGTTTCATTCGAGCACCTACTGTTAAGAAAACTAGGGTGTATTCTTTTATTACTTGGTTGTCTTTATAGGCTGAATTACAAGGGTTTAGGGTTAAAAATAAAAATTACATAAATAACCTTGAACCTTAATAAATAACTAAAATATCATGTAGGAACTCTAATTAATATAATACCCACTCGTTCTTGAGTTTTCCAACACTCCCCCTCAAGCCGGAGATATTTCATAGTTGAAGGCTTCGCACATGTACGAAGGTTGCACACTTTGGAAATGCTTGAACAAACTTGGGTCTTCATATAACTCTCCAATATTATTTCCTCTCATTGCTAGATAATAAAAAATCTACTCTCCGTAGACTTCTTCAATCATAAATTATCTACCCCACATAGACTTTTCAATCATAAATTATCTACTTCACGTAGACTTTTCACACTACTCAATTAATGGGTTTCCATAAACACTGACTTCCTGCAGTGCAATCATGCTTCTTCCTCAGAAGCACACTCCGGCTCCTTCTCCCATGAAGAGTACCACACTGAAAACCAATAGATAAGGAATAAAGTGTCTTGTACACTCCCCCTTACCCACAAGGGTAGTGTCTCAAAAAGAACCTCTTGCATGTCACACAAGAAAAACATACAAAGATCCATGCAACTAGGAAGTAATGTGACCCATATCTTCCATAAGCATGAGCCTCTAACCTTGACCACAAACGGTCTTTCCAAATCAACAAGCTCACCAAGAAATAAATAACCAGAAACTCCATGTTTTCATTCTAAATCAAAGGGCATTGATAATAATAACCTGGCAGAAATAGCAAACTAGAAGCATTTCCAGGTTACATGTACAGGCTGAGTCCCAATTAAATCCAACAACTCACTAGCTCAAAAATATCCTTTTGGACTCTCTCAATTAACACAAGTGGTAATAACCCAACATAGCAACAACTACCTTTTTTTTAATGACCCAGCAGCATAGTATAAGATTTTATCAAAGCAGCATGACTTAGGTAAAAGATGGTAACTTTATGTGTAGATATAACAACTGTATCTGAAAAAGAATCAGTAGGAGGTCCACCAGAGGCCAGCAAGGACTCAATATTGCACCTGCTTATTCATGTACCAAATAGCAGCACGAGATGGCAGTGCACACAAAATTATGACAGTAGCTAAATTAACAAAATGGACAACTGCTGGTTAAACGAAAAAGGCCTTCTCTTCCATGCATGTGTGGCAAATAGCATAAAAGAAAATCACTACCATGAATCATAAGCTGGCAGTACATACTAAACAACTTGACAACACCTGCTTTGATAGATAATGTCAGACAACCTGCAGCTCCTGCCTTGCTATGTTTGAGGACTCAACCATATGGACAATAGCTGTTTAAAAGCATATTTACCAGCTGCTTAGTTGCCAGGACAGAAGTCAGCCGGATGCTCTACTATTTGCACGTGCAGACTTATCTTGAGTTCTACCAAGTATCGAGTTCTCAGACTTATCTTGTAATCGCCCTTTATGCACACTTTCTTTGTTGAATCCTTGACAAGATTAACCAGAAAATAAAGATGTTATTGTAGAGTTCTCTTATTCTTCTGGCTCTGCCCTTCATTTCTGGCATTCAGCTACCTCTTTGCTTGTGCACAGTAAGGTTTTCTATCCCCATTTTCTAAGCTCTCAAAATGTCTTTTTTACAATGAGATAGGTGAAATGAACACATTAACTAGCAAAATGTGAGTAAGCTTCTCACTATAGGGTGCAATAGGGGATGTCCACCCGGAAAAACAAAAAAAGAAAGAAAAACTTATTATATTGCGTTGGAATTTATATTCAAGATGCTAAATGTTGAAGGACAATAGCTAAGTTGGTGAACTTTAAAGTATTTCTAGTATGTAAAACACTATGGTGTTTTGGCAAATTTTGAGATTTATTAGAAAGAAAAGTTTGTATGTAATTTAAGACATTATGCATATAATATTGCATTTATGTATTTATTCAAATTAAAAGGTAAAAAATATTATGTATGCATAATTCTTTTAATTTCACATTAATGAGTCTTTTTTTTTTTGTGAAAGTTCACATTAATGAGTCTTTATAGAATAATAAAGTCAAACGTTAGAGCTTATGAAATGACGAAATTCATCATTCACATGGGTCAAAAGAGAATTAGGCATTGATGACTTAATATGAAGTATAAGGGCACATATGAAGTTATACTTTAAATTACTTGTTACTCCATTGTGGAGGGTCAATCGAAGGGAGAAGATCGGAAAATCGACGGTCCAGATCATCCCCAGTACAACTCCTCGCTGCTTCATCTTGAAGAAAGAAGCAATAATTCGCGGCAAACGCCGGTAACATCCCTCTGCTTCTCTCGCGCTCTTTGAAACCTCGTTCCTGATTCCTTCTGTACTCGGCAAGAACCTGTTGGGAACCCTAACGCTTTCTCCCAGAGTTCGTATGCTTTTTGGCTAGTGAGATGCTCGGAGGTGGGAGTACGCGGTTGATCTGGTCGCGTGTGCTCACCGCCGCAAGGGCGAGGGGTGTTTGTTTGGGAAGGTGAGTTCTTTTGTTTTTTCTATGAAATGGTTTCTATTTCTGAATTTTATTTTATCTGTGGACTGAAATGAGTGTGGAAGGCTCGGTTGTTTTTGTGGGCTATGTTGGTTATTGCTTCTCTGTCGTGTGATTGCTTTATTTGCTTTTCTCTGAGGAACGAGAGCATAATTAGTGTTTACTGAAAGACAAGGGGGATATGAGTTTGCATGTTTTTATCTTTGCTTTTTTGCTTTACCCTCATTTTCCATTTTTTTGATGAAAAGCTTTTCTTTCAAATATTATTCTTATTTGTATTTTCAGTACTGTTGTCGTTGTTCTTGTTGTTGTTATTATTATTATTATTTGAAATGGTGCTCTGCCTTTTTTTTTTTTCTGGAAAACGGGTGGAAAGCAAGGGTTTTCAAGCCTGTGGAAAATGATTATGAATCTTTGTTACACCCTTATGTGTGGTGACATTGGTATATGACTGACCTTCTGTTACTGTTTTCTGACTGTCTTTATTAATTTTCTCGATAGATAATCGTTTCAATTACCATGGCTGACAAGGTTACAATTGTCATCTGCCACTATGGTGGAGATTTTGTCACGAACGATGACGGTTCAATGCAATACAAGGGTGGAGGCGCAAAGGCTTTGGATGTTCGCAGTAGCACCACTCTGGAAGAGATAAAGTCAGAATTGGCCTTAGAATTGCAATGTGAAACCAGTGCCCTTAAGTTGAAGTACTTCCTCCCTGGGGACACGTTTACTCCTTTGAACATTGTGATAGATAGGGACATCCAGAGAATGATTGACTTTCATGGTGATGTCAAGGCAGTCCATGTTTATGTCTTGCGTGACGATTTTGTGGATCGTGATGCCTCCATTGTGATTGACTACAGGTATTCAGTCCACAATTGTTCTTGCTAGATTTTTTTTATTTAGAGAAATTTTTTTCTCAAACTTGAACGTCACTGCTATTCCTTAATATGATTCAGTGGAAAAATGAATTACTGTTGGTTATGTGTTCCTAGTTCAAATCCTGCAACTGGCTAATTTGGTTCTTTCATTTGCAATCAAACAAGATTAGTTGGTGATGCATGGTCAACCTCATCCTTATTGAGAAAATAAACTCCATCCTTGATCTGCTTAAACCCTGCATCTGGACAGGCTAGTCTTTGTGGTTGCATTCGGTCTGTTCTCATGTAACTTGATGATTTGGACTTATTTGTAGGGCAAATAAAGCAGTTGTGGGGGACTCAACAAGCACTGCAGGTCCTACCTCTGCCCCTCAGAGTACTCCTCGGGTTAAAAGACTTACTGCAAGTACTCCTAGTGGAAACAGTAGTGTACCCCTGCTGAGTAGTTCTTGGGATAAAGCTATAATTGGAGTTGGACAAGAGTTTAAAAGTGTGAAAGAATTCCGCTCTGCACTTGGTAAATTTGCTATTGCTGGTGGGTTCCATTTCCACTTTGTTAAGAATGACTCCCGTCGTGTGACTGCAAAATGCAAAAATGATAACTGTAGTTGGCGGATCCATGCATCAAGGTTGCCTAAGACACCACTGTTCAAGATTAAGAAGTATGAAGGATTGCACACTTGTGGAGGAGGAGGTGCAGGTTCAAATAGGCATGCACAAGCTACAAAGCACTGGGTGGCTGATGTAATAAAGGAAAAGATGATTAGTTCTCCAAAATGTACTCCTCGTGATATTATTAACGATCTTCAAAGAGACTATGGAGTTGAACTAAGGTACCATCAAGCATGGCGGGGAATGGAGCTCGCTAGAGAAGCTTTGCAAGGGTCACCTCTCAAAGAGTATGATAGTTTGCCACGATTTTGTCGATTGGTAACTGAGACAAATCCAGGCAGCCACGTTGTGCTAAACACTACTAATGAATCGAGGTTCAAGGGCCTTTTCGTTTGTTTCTATGCATGCCGGTTTGGTTTCAATGAAGGTTGTCGGCCCATAATATTTCTTGGTGGCATAAGCTTAAAGAATAGACATCAGGAGACTTTTCTGTGTGCTACGTCCATTGATGCTGATAACGAAATGTTTCCAGTTGCCTTTGGTATCGTCGATGCAGAGAATGAGGAAAGTTGGCTCTGGTTTTTGAATGAGTTAAAGCAAGTTGTAAAATCTGATCGTCGTCTCACTTTCATCTCAAATAGGCAAAAGGAGCTGATCAAGGTTATTCCTGAGGTTTTTCAAGATAGTTACCATGCATTCTGTATGAATCATATCTCCCATTGTTTCAAGCATGAGGTGAGGGGTGGATTCTCTTCAGAAGTGAAGGAGTACATGATCCGCCACCTCTGGCAAGCAGCCTATGCAACTAACCTTTCTAGTTTTGAAAAGGAGATTAATGAAATTCATAGGATATCAGTGGATGCTTATAATTGGATCCAACAGAGCCAGCCACATTATTGGTCAAATGCATTCTTTCAGGGTCACCGGTACAATCACATGACGACTGATGTATGTAAGTTATTTGAAGAATGGGTGTGTGCCTCAAAAGATTTGCCACTGTCAAAGATGATTCATCAGATTAGATGCAGGATAATAGAGATTATGTATGAACGTCTTGCGAGTTCAGAGAAGTGGGAGATGAGGCTAGCTCCTTCTGCAGAAGAATACCTAAAGAATGATGCCTTTGAGTCTCGCACCAAACAAGTTTTGTGTTCCTCTGGGGATCAGTATGAGATCGGTGACGACAATGTGAATTGTGTTGTGAATATGAACACATGGACTTGCAGTTGCAGGCAGTGGCAGATCCAAGGTCGGCCTTGCTCCCATGCAATTGCAGTTCTTAACCACCTTGATCGCAGTCCCTATGATTTCTGCTCTCCGTATCTGACAACAGATATGTATCGACTGACATATTCTGTACCCTTAACTCCTGTCCCTGAAGATGATTATGCTAGTTCTGATGGGGAACAAACCCCTCTACAGCCCCCATTGCTTAAGCGAAAACCGGGTAGACCACGGAAGAAGATCGTTGAGCCTGCAGCAGAGGTCAGAAGTGTCCATTGCAGTAGATGTGGTGGGACCAAACATAACAAGCTCACATGTAAAGAACCCGCTGAAAATCCCCCTCTTCCTGAACCTAATTATATTCCCCTTGCCGTGAAGTTAGCGTAGTGGTACCACATCTGCAGCACCGGCTGGTACCTTTCTTGTCGGTTGTGAATCATCCCTTGCACAAATGGTAAATTAGTTTCTTGTGCAGAGCCAGCCCCTTGACATATAATGTTGTATGTAATTCTTTTATCTGATCATATATGTGTTAGGATTACTCACTCCAGAAAAAAGCTTTTCGTAGAAAATTTTGATGAAATAAAGCCAGAATCTGATGGTTTGATTTCTTCTGCAACACTGTCTACCAATGCATCAAATGTTTGAACAAAGCAAAACAGGTTATATAGGTCCTCTGCTTGTGTACTTCAGTGATGGGCAGAGGCCTGGAACACTCCCGTTTCAGTCTGAATTGAAAAGTAGCCAGGAGAGTGCCATCAGTCCGAATTGGAAGTAGCAGGACAACTGTTCTAATATAGAATGTTGTTATCAGTTGGTGTTCGGTGTCGTTTCTTAGAGCTCTTCTTATCATTTGTCGAATGTTGAAAGCCTTGTTGTTAACTGTGTCATCATATGATGAAGAGGACTGTAATATTTGTTCTATAGTATGAGAAAGACTTACATTGAAGTTAACCTGTGGTTGCTGTAAAGTGGCACAGACACGTACAAATACCCACGATTACGCGAAGAATAATTAATCTGAGTAATTATCCTCCCGTTTACACGGACCTACAGGAATGACGGCCCCGATGACGTCGAAACCGGGAAATGCAATCCTTCGGATACTACGAATTAAACCAGGAAGAACAAGCCCTCGGCTAGCGTGAAAATGGCGATCATTATTTGGAGTGTGGGGATTTTATTGATTACGTTTTTATTTAGTCTCGGTGCCTCGATCGAAGGCGAGCTGACAAGCAATCTTTTTAGGTTTGTTTGAGAAATTCATTCAACATTGTCAGCGGAGCTGCAGAGGCTTCTGTCGACCATGAGAGAGCTCGACGTGAGGTCCCAAGGTTAGATCTACTGTTAGCTTATTTACCCGTTGGCGGATGAATTCGGGAAAGTTTTGAATCTGCTGGAATAGAGATGGTTATTTCTGTTTTAATCGTGGTCTTGATGATCTAATTTTGTGGTGCATTGTTCGATTAACTTCATTTAGTATTTTTTTCGGAAATTATATGAAAATTTTCGGTGAATCTTCCACATAAAACCCTCTGAATAGAATTCGTTTATAGGCTTTTGATCGACATTATTTATTTATCTATTTATTTATTTATTTATTTATTTATTTTGTGGTTTCAAGCTGCCATGGTAGGTTGGAGTTAGCAATGCTCAGTTGAGCAGTGCAATATACTCGTGAGTTCCTTAGAAATATACAGTATTTATTATCAAAGAACACTTCCCCGTTCATTTGTTCACTTATTGAGCATAACTGAAGATTCTTCCTCGTCAGCAATACTGCACTACTATAAAAGAATGATCATTCAGTCACCATATTGATCTTATATGAGATCAAGTGACATGAAATTGCCCGATCTGATAAAATTTCACTTTCAGGCCACTGAAATAAAGATTAATATATTTTTTTAAATGGTAGCCATGATCAACCAGAAAAGAGATAAGACAAAGTATTGCTTGGAGTCGGCTTCCCAGAACTCGTAGAGAGGAAATTATGATGATGGAGAGGAAATTATGATGATGAAGAAGAAATTATGGCGATGAAGAGGAAATTATGACGATGAAGAGGAAATTATGACGATGAAGAGGATATTATGACAATGAAGCCTTTGAAAAGCTGCGTAAGGAGATTTAGACAAACCAAGAAAACGTGTTGACTCTGTGAACTGAAAAGGTCTTGCTGGCACCACAGGCTTATGAGCTTGTAAGTCCTTGTCATTGTCTTGTTTTTACTATTGCTAATAGTATATTTTGATCAAATGGAAAATAGTATTTCTTGCATTTCTATGGCAAGTTGAGCTATAATGATGGATTAGTCAAACTAACACGAGTGGAGAAAATTCTGCTCTGACAAATTGCCATGTTGGTTCAATGATTTGTTTTAAGGCTGCCTGCGTCATCCTGTTTGTGTTGCATCTTTGTCACATTCACTGGGTGGTCTACTTGCTCATGGAAGTATATCTAATCATAGGAACTCCAGAATTCTAGCTTCCAACAACTTATGGGATCTTAGTAGGCTGATGACGTTCCTTTATATATAATGCCTTTTTTGAATACCTGCTAAGTTTTCCATAGACTACCACCACAGCTGATGCCCTATAGTAAGATCACTAATTTATGTATTTGGTGTCACAACAGCCACTCTCCATGTCTGTCATAATGGATGATAACAATGATGATTAAGTCCCCTTCTGTGCTTGCTTTAGGAGGTGATTCTTTCTTCATTAATGGAATTTCTCTGAGCTATGGCTTTTTCTTCATTAATAATAAATTTCTATGAGCTATGGCTTTTCTTTAAAAGGAGGTGGATATCTGTTGCTTTTATGAACCAGAGCTGCTTTTGGGACAAAACTGTTGTCGGTGATAAGTGGTTGTTGACTATAACACCAAAAACCCGAAGTTCCATTTCAATCACGTTCTGTTCATCTACAGGCACTTGATGACCTATAAGTGATCTGTTTAACGAGTTTTATACATTTGATGGGCAACATGTTCTGTTCATCAACAGGCACTTGATGACCTATAAGCGATCTGTTTAACAAGTTTTACACTTATGATGTGCCGAGATCTCTTCGCAGAAGCTACCTAAATCTTATACATCCAATGTTGCTGTATGCAGATAGATCTTAAATTTCCCATAATCTGTCTTCATCTCTTGGTGACCTGGCTTGGCTTGCGAACAATTTAGGTAAATAGAACTTACAATCTTGAGAAATTTGCTCTTGGTTGACGGGAATCTTCTTAAACTCTTCTATGGTTTTCCTTGTGTAAAATTTCTTATTTTTGTATTTTTTATTCCTCCAGATATATACCATGCTAAAAGGCCAGATGAAGATCTCAATCAATTTGCAGAAGATTTAAAGCACAGTATACTAAATGTAAGCTGATTGGTCCTATCTCAGCAGTCTTTACATGTTATCTTTACTGAATTTTCTTAGATGCCTTTTGCTATGTGATTATTAATACTCCTCTAGCCAACTCAAGGTTAACATGTTTGATGTTTGCCAATTATATGAATATGAAATGGATGAGAAAAAGGGCACTAGGTAATGGTTTGGGAATGTCTGACTAAGGTCTACAAGCAAACAAACTGATTCAAGGGGTTGAGCCATGTGAACTAGATGAGAAAAACCGGATGCTTGAGCAGAACAAAATAGGATTTATATGGTCGATTCTTGATTGTGAAAAGTGCGTTGTTGATCTTGATAATTGGATATCAAAGATTTTTGTTGTGGTTTGATTGATGAATGCCAATTATAGATTGCTGAACAATTGTCTTGGCATGCAACCATAGCTTTTGATGGTCTGATTATGTTGTTTTTTATTTTTTGTAATTAATCAGATTCGATTTCTCTCAGCATAGAGGGTATTGATCGCAATTTGACTGTCCATCATTAGAAATGCAACTCTTGCATTAGATGATGAGTTTGATTGTTGGTGTTGGATTATATTCTGTTGAGGCTATACCAAATCCCTAGTTTCATAGGGGTGGCTTAACTTTTTTTTTTTTTATAATTTTCAATTTTAAAATATTAGATGCTTTCCTATGATCAGGGGAAATGGTAATTTAGAGCATTTCTTTTACTTTTTTTCTCTTATGCTTTATTTTACTAGATGAGCCAGCTATCCTTCTGCCCCTTCCTATAGTCCCTATGGAAGAGAAATGAAGTAAATATTATGGAACTCGTAAATCAAGGAAGTCTGATAGAGAGTTGGATAGGGAACGAGATAAGGATTTGAAGTCATGCCTCCACCTGGAAGCCAAAAAACAAAAAAAATCTTCCTGCTCCTGTTGATGTCGATCAACCCAGTGATCCAAATGAGCCCACATATTGTCTGTCATCAGGGTAGAGCTTTATCTTTAAATAAAAACTTTCGAATTTTTCTTTCTAAAAAAAATTATTTTGTAACGTCTGCTGCTGAGGCCCTGGATTGAAATTCTCGTTTTCTTTTCAATTCTCTATTTGCAGGTTTCATTTGGAGACATGATTGCAGGTGACAATGAAAACGTATGCTCTATTACCCTCTTTACGTGACTTTTTTGTCAGCATTTCATTCTATTTGCGGGTTTCAATTCTTTATTGGTTCATTCTGTTGCTTTATTAAGGCACGAAGATGGACCAGTGACCTTAGGATTAAAATGTTGTGGTCAAATTAGGTTCTTATATCTCAGATCAAGTCGGACCAGGCAGCTGACCTTAGTTATCTTCCCTGTTTTGGGCTCTAAACTGACATCTATAACTGAAACTAAATCTGCATCATTGCCTTTGTCACCAGGCATGCTGAAGCGATTGTACTTAGTGAAGATTATTTTTCCCTCTTTCAAGATTGTGGTAGTTTAACTTTGAACCGTTTGTCAGATGATTTTCACGTACCATCCTGATTATGTGTTCTGTTGACAGTGTAAAGGAGGGGAGTGGTGGTTCCATTACTCGTGCGTGGGTCTAACACCAGAGACAAGATTTAAGGGGAGGTGGTATTGTCCGACTTGCAGACTTCTTCCTCAGTGTTGTGTTTGTTGACACTTGGACACATCAGAGAAAGTGGCTTTCGAGGCTTTACACATCTTCAGTTCAATTCAGTTGCATGATTTTGGGTTCAATTTTTCAATGTTGATGCTAATTGCTTCAGAAGCCGTTTGATCAGATTCCTTCTGCCCATAATTGTAAAGCCTTGAGAGGTAGAGGGAGAGGAAGAGGGAGAGGAGAGGGAGTCTTTAGTTCCCTCAATTTTGAATTTTCTCAAAAAGGAGTTCCCATCTTCCAATTTTAGGAAAATATTCTCTCAAGCTTTAATTATTTTAAGTCCTTTGAATCCAGGATAAGTCTTGAGGTTATTGCTGTAATGGATTTTGCACTGATAACCGTGTTAAAGCCTAGTGAAGCTATAAGACAAAGGCATCAGTGATTCAGTTGTCTTTGTAGAGTTGTATCAAGGGTTTGCCAGTTCAACAATATAGCATGACTGAGGCAACGTTGAAGGCTGATTCTTGCAGTTGTGAGTGTCCTTGGACATTTTTAATTAGAAATCTCAATAGGGTATCTAAAAAATTCTCTCATGCACGTCAATCTTAATTTCAATTTAATATTCTTGCATAAATATTTTTGAAAGAAGTGAAATTATCTGTTCAACCCTCCCACGTTTCAGAAAATCTTAGGAAGAAAATCAAAGCTCTCTGGCCTCAATTCTGTGTTTCTTCCATTCCAAGCCTCCCACGATTCTGCCCTTCCAAACCACGATTCTTCATGACACGTCGTCCTTTGGCATTATACACGTAGAACATAGTTTCAGGACTAATCCACGCGTATGAGGTCTGGCTAGAAATGGAGAAGATCTCTAAACGCTTTTTCCGAAGTTTTGTTTAACACTTGTCCATTAATATGATATGAACATGGCTAGAAATGGCGAGAGGTTGAAGAAGAGGTGTGGATTGCTGACTCGGCGATTCAATTGATGAACCGGGAGGCTCAGCACACTCCAATGGAAGATGAAGATGACTAGGCAGCTGATGAACGAGTCGACCCTGCAATTGAACGAGTTGACTTGCCACCGGAATGATTTGACTCAATCAAGTTGACTCGCCGAGAACTGATACAAGCTAATTCTGGCGACTGAGGATGTGAATGCGGCGGTATCTTTCGAGCAGTGGCGAGCCAACACTGATGACTTCTCCGACCACCAATTCCGGGTAAGGGCTCTAATCCTCCGACCATTAATTCTGTAGCGAATCATTCTGCTCCAGAAATGGTCGCTATTCCATTATCTATTTGGGCTGCAGCCTGCAGCAGTCGATAGCCCAAGTCACACGTTCCTGGATGGACCAATTGAACAAGGATAAATATCGACTTCCTGCCCAGATTTATGAAGCTATGGTTCCAAATGTATCAAAGCTTGATGAAATTTCTAATAACATCCAAGAGGACGAGACTATGAAGATGGGCAATTCCAAAACCAAAGGCAAAGGGAAAAGAATCATTCAATCATCAAAAGCTAAAAGGAAATGATTAGAGTTAGGAGTGACAGCAAAAGAATTATTATCCAAAATTTAAAAAAGTATGTCGAGCTCAACTAATTATTCTCCAAGAGACGAAGATGGAGGAAATTCTAGAATCATATGTTCGAGAACTTATTCAGTTTAGTAAACCGGAATAGAAAGCAAACATGTAGTTGGTACTGTTGGGGAAATCCTATGTATTTGGGATCCTCGCTTTGTTATTGTCCAGAATTTTCACATAGGTGAAGTTTGTGTTGGTCTCAATTTGGTGGATTTAACAATTGGTAGAACTTCCTCAAAAAAAAATAAAAATAAAAATAAAAAAAACTATTGGTTGAACTTGGTCCCTTGGTGCTGTTTGTGGTCCCTCCACATATACAAGGAGTGATATTTGGACAGATCTAGAGGACCTATTATTTTGCTGGAATGACCCTTACCTGCTGGGGTGATTTCAATGCTATCCGGGATAGGAATGAGAAGAGACGAATGGCAAGATCCCTCACTTCCACCATGAGTGCTGCTGAAGTGGTTGATCTGTCTGCTGCTATAAAATCCATTCACCTGGAGCAACTGCAGAAGTCCCCCCTACCCTCTCGAGACTAGACAGATTTCTATGCGCTCCAGATTGGTTAGAAATTTACCCAAGGGATTCGTGTAGATTCCTTTGTAGTTCGAGAACCATTGGCTAGAGGACTATCACTTCATCCGATGATCAAGGAGTGATGGAATCATATGCAGGATGAAGGACTCTTGGGGGGAGATTATTCAGAAATTTGAGAGCACTCAAAGGCAAAATTACTCACAAGTCAAAGACCCACAGAACTATTCTGCAAGAAAAGAAGGATGCCCTATCATCTCAGATCACTCAGCTTGACAAATTAGTGGAAAAAAGGGAGCTACATGTGGAGGAAATTGCCAGTCATATTGCAGGAACTATTGAATTTAATAGTATTTTTCGAATTGAAGCCATTTTTTGGAAGCAAAGGGCTAGGCAGAAGTGGATGCATGAGGAGGACGAATACACTAAGTTTTTCCATGCTATTGCATCATACAGAGGAAGGGCAAACATGATCAGTCATTGATGGTAAATGGTGCTATCTCCTCAGAAAAAAATGAAATAATTGGAAGCATTGTGGGATATTTCAGAAGTTTGTACACTAAACACAACCCCACTACACCCCGAGTCCCTAGAAATTATTAACAATGGCTGACACCTACTCGTGCTAATGACCTTGAAGCCCCCTTTATCGATGAAGAGATTGATGCGGCTGGAATGCTCATGCTAATGACCTGGAAGGGCCAGATGGTTACAATGGGGAGTTCTTTAGTTCATGTTGAGAAATAGTTTAAAAGGATGTTATTCAAATGTTCCAATACTTTCATCAGTTTGGTCTCATAAGCAATGCAATTGGTACCACTTTTTTACCATTGGTACCCGAAAAAACATTGTGAGGAGAGGTTCACTGAGTTCAGACCAATAAGTCTTGCAAATGCATTTACAAGCTCATTGCCAGGGTCCTTGCTACAAGGTTACAAAAACTTATGGACCATATTATCAATCCAGAACAACATGCATTCATTAAGGGCAAAAATATACTAGATGGTGCAATGTGCACTCATGAAGTGCTCCATTTGTGCTAGCAGAATGATGAGCCAAATGTGGTGCTTAAGCTAGACTTTGAAAAAGCTTTTGACAGGGTCTCTTGGGACTACATCAGACATATGATAAAATAGTTGGGCTTTGGCAGGAATTGGAGGAAATGGGTCATGTGTCTCCTCAACAAGATATTCTACACAGATCAACGGAGGTATTTATGGCTTCATTAAGCCAAGTAGCTAGAAGGCTCAAGCAAGGGGACCCTTTATCGCCCATGCTATTCAACATTGCTGCTGAGGGTCTCAGGCGTTTGATGAAACTGGTTGTTGAGTTGGGATGGGTTGAAAACATGTTTGAGAATGAAGGTCTGAGGCTACCTATCATTCAGTTTGCTGACGATATGATCATCTTTTGTAGTGGAACTAAACTGCAATTGGAAGCTATTAAGTTCATTTTTACATTGTTTGAAATGACCTCCAGGCTAAGGATCAAATGGTCAAAGTCTACACTCTTCGGGTTTAATATTGAATCAAATCCTTTGAAGGAATGCGGACATTGCTTAGCTGTAGAGTGAGATCCCTCCCTTCTACTTACTTGGGGCTACCTCTTTTTGTTAAAAGAACATCAAAGCAGCTATGGGACCCAATCATTAAAAGATTGCAGAATCAGTTGGGCACTTAGCAAGGAAGATTACTAATTAAATCCGGAAGGATCACACTCATTAAAGTATGCCTAATTGGAATACCTACTTATTACCTCTCCTTCCTTCATTGTCCTCAAGCCGTGGCATCTATTCTTGAAAGGATAATGAAAAACTTCGTTTGGTGTGATTCTTCAAAGAGATCCAAAATGCACTTGCTCAATTGGGATGAGGTTTGTAAAACTAAGAAGAATGGAGGCTGAGGTATCCGAAAATCAAATTTATTAATTATTCCCTCCTTAGTATATGGATATGGAGACTCAAGTCATCGGATGACCTGGCTTGGAAAAGAATAGTGATTAGTAAGTTTGGTAGAAGGAACACAATCTGGTGGCTTGATGCTTCGGGTGTTAGAGGTCTTTCACCAAAACGGAGAAAGATCCTAAATCTTATACCCTATTTTAATATGCAGATCTCATTCCATCCTAGGAAAGGAAACCAAGTAATTTTTTGGAAGGACAAGTGGTTAGGGGACTGCCCCTTATTTGAATGATTTCTAAGGATATTCCTGCTAGCAAGAAATCAAGACTGCTTTATCTCAGACATGGCTCCAATTGGACAGCTTGTTGACATCAATTGGAACTCCTTATTGAGAATGGAGTTTGCTTGACGTGGAAGTCATACAAATTTCTGAATTGTTAGCACAAGAGGATATACTGATTTGGAGGCCCCACCCAAAGGGGGTCTACAATGCGAGTTCTAGATATCTGTGTTATGCAGATTGTAGAGGAGTAGCTAAGTACACTGTGGTGGCAGCTTGGGCCCTCTTGTTCCGAAGTAAACAAAATTTTTTGGTGTGGTGTGCCATGAGGGAAACACTGCCTACCAGAGATATGTTGCTAAGAAGAGGGATTCAAATCTCCTCAAACTTGTGTCCTCGGTGTCTTGAAGAAACAGAATCAGTAACTCTCAAATTGTTGCACTGCCACTATAGCGGGAATATATTGAAGTTCCTCCTAGGAATGTTTGGGATGGATGATGTTTTGCCTGTGCACACATGGGCAGTACGAGGAGCTCACCCTCGTGGGGAAGGAAGATGTGTGTGCACACATGGGTAGTATGTGGCGCTTGCGCTCGGGGGGCAGGAAGATGCATGCATGAGCTACAAACCCAACAGTGGGAAAGGCCAGCGTGCGCACAACGCACAGCACACAACGCAAGGCTGCAGGCGGTAGCCCAACACGCTAGGTATAGTCCGCGCACATGTGCATGCACCTTCGCGCATAGCATTTGGCTGCTAAGGCCAATGTGCTGGTCC
Organism: Aristolochia contorta; assembly: GCA_022405105.1. NCBI lineage: Eukaryota > Viridiplantae > Streptophyta > Magnoliopsida > Piperales > Aristolochiaceae > Aristolochia > Aristolochia contorta. The sequence goes on along the minus strand of CM039670.1, from coordinate 16,757,845 downwards.
CATACCCCGACCAATTCGGAAGAGCCTACTAGGATCCACATTGTACTGCATATAAACATATTATATACCATTGGAAAACTAATTCTATAAGCTGCATATTTTCAAGTTTTCCCACAAGGAAGAAAACTTGGTCACCAAGCTAGAGTAAAAAATACAAATCCAAAGAAGGGATGATTATAAACAAGATATTTGAAGATTCTTTGCGGGAGAAGACTTTCAATCATGGCAAGAGACAGACTACAATCAATTTGGAATGCTGAGGTGGCGGGGCACATGCATATCCAGATAAGGAAGCCAAGATGTGGACTCCTACATGGAAAGGACTTCTCTGAGATAGAGGAGATGAAGATCAATCAGGAAGGAGGTTTTGGCCGAGTTGTCAGCCTCCCCAATCAATTGAGACATTTGTCTAGGGTTTTTTATATACATTAGTTATCTATAAATAGACAATGGGGGGACAGATGTAACTTAGTCTTCTTCTAGTCTTCAATTAGTTTGCATCTGGAGTTCAGAACGTGTAAGGAGTTAGCTCTTGTGGCAGAGGGCTAGACTTCGTGTAAGACATGCTGGAATCAAGTCTGAAGGTTGCGGGAGAGGGCTAGACTTCATCCATCTAGAGGTAATGAAGTAATTTTTCCCTAGTTGAATTGTGTACTTTCCTTCTCCCTTCTCTCTTGCGCATCTGCATTGCTTCATATTCATTTTGCTACTATTTTCTTTGAGTTCTTCTACTTGTGTCAAAATTAGGTTGCTTCGTTCTAATCCTACCAAGGATGGAGATACATGATTAGGCTGAGTTCCGGCCCGTGACAGCTGGTCTCGGATTCAGATTTTGTGCAGTAAGTTGGAGTGTTCGCCAAACCACTACTATTGCTGCCATGGATGCTAAATGAGAAGATCAGGTGTTATGTGAAGAGACCCTTACCCCTATTCAAACAAGACAAGCCGACCTCCATCTTGGAGGCCTCGAGGTGCTATGTGAAGAGATGATCACCAAGGCACTCGATGCACTTGAAGAGTCAAGAGGAGGTGCAGCAGGAGCAAAAGATCTAGTGGAGAAGATCTACTCTGTTGTGTGGAACCTTCAAAAGGACCCAAGGGAGACCAGGAGAGCATTCGAACTGTGTATTGAGTTCGGAGTGCCTCTTCCTGTTTCCTCTAACATAAGGAGCAATTCTAGTTGTGCTCGAGAGGTGGCAAGCAAAGAACTTACCGAGAGCTACTCAGGAGGACGACCTTTTCTCCTTTCTCGACGAGGTAGACTTGGGTGGTGTCTGCCGAGGAGACTATGAGGAATTGCTCGTCATTCAGAAGTAGGCCATCCAAAAGAAGGGTGGAGGGGATTGCACCATGAAGAGACAAGTGGAACCTGACCCAAAGAGGTGGCCCTTGTGAACGACGTGGAAATGTTCCCATGGTTGCAGGAGATGGCCACCGACGAGCTCAAAGGGCAATGCTGCAACTCTGTTCACTACGACAGGTATGTTTGACTCAACTCAAACCACACTAGAGACTAACCCAAGACCTAACTCGTTGGTAGGACCAAACACACTTGACAGCACCTCACAATGTGGTGGAACACTCCAAGGGGGCAAGGAGGAGGAGGAAGGCCAATCAGACAAAGATCCGACTGCCACTGCCGAATCCAAACCAAAAGGCTGAGTTTGTAATGTGGATGGCAAGCTCGTCGAGAAGCAGAACGGAAGGGCAGTGCCAATTTGCCAGAAAGAGAGCATGAAGGAAGAACTACCTAAATGCCATGAGGGAATCAACACATGCAACCACGAAAGCTGCACAATTGAAGGATGCAAAAAGATTATCCTTCCCGATGAGCCAGCAAGAGCAGGCTACGGGGGACCATAGACTCTAATGCCAGTACCGAGAACTAATGATCCAAGTGGACAACTATGATGAACCTTCGTACGTGATTCAAGACGGAATGCTAAGGACTTATGGGGTTTGACTCTGTGTACCAAGGTATAGGAACTTTACGTAGATATTTAGCTATTAAAGTAGCAAATCAGGTCGTGGCGGGGGCGGATCGTGGGAAGCATACTTTGGTGCTTATTTTACAACAGCTTTATTGGGCGGGAATAGAAGACAATGTAAGGTTCTTCATCCAGCATCTAGGTAGTCAAAGAGGAGGGCGAAAGCAGGAAGCACACTTCAAAGAAGAGACAACATGCACTAAGAGGAGACGCTCCCAAACTCCCTCTAGCCCAAGCAAGTAGAAGAGGAGGTCGATGTTATGGGTGGGAGAGAATGTTAGGAGGCCCAAACATGAGATCAACTATGACTTAAAGTGCAGCAAGAGTCATACCAGCACCAACGGAGTCCATAACCAACATGGTTAGTCAAGCACACCGAAGGCAGCAGCACATGCGTGCGCAAGGGCAGGAGCGCCCGTAATGCGCATGTGCAAACCCCTTCATGGAGTAATGAGGGGTGCCCCGGTTGAAAATCATTCTGGGGTTCCTGATGCACAATGCGCGCATCCACGAAGCGCGCGCTCATGCAACTGCATGCGCCTGCGCGCGCCCATGCAACTGCATTCGTCGGCGCACGCCCATGCAACTACATCCGCCAGCACGCGCCCATGCAACTGCGGGTGCCTGCACATGCCCATGCAACTGAGGGCGCCTGCGCGCGCCCATGCAACTGCAGGTGCCTGCGTGCGCCCATGCAACTGCAGGTGCCTGTGCACGCCCATGCAACTACAGGCGCCTATGCGAGCACACGGGAAGCTGGAGGCGCCAGCATGCGCGGGGAAGGAAGATGCACTCTTACAGCGCAATGCAAGGTTGTAGGCGGCAACCCACCCGAGCTCTGTATAGCGCGTGTGCATGGCACTTGGCAGCTAAGGCCAGTGTGTGGGTCCCTGACCCGGACCTGCTCAGAGGGGGCTACTAGGATCCACATTATACTACATATAGGCATATTATATACCGTTGGAAAGGTAATTTGATAAGCTACATAATGGTATATAATTTAGCTTATGTCCAGTGCATGTTTTTCATGTTCCCCCACGAGGAAGAGAACTTGAGTGTGAAGCTAGACTCATTAAGGAAAATCTAAGGAAGGGAGGATTATGAACGAGATCTCTGGAGATTCTTTGCAGGAGAAGACTCTTAATCAAGGTAGGAGACAGACTCCAACCAATTTGGAAAGCTGAGGTGGCAGCACACATGCATATCCAAATAAGGAAGCCAAGACGTAGAGGACTCCTATATAGAAAGGACTTCTCTGAGATCAAAGAGTATCTATTTGGATGAAGATCAATCAGAAGAAGGTTTGGCCGAGTTGTCAACCTCCCTAACTAGTCGAGGCGTTCACCTAGAGTTTTTTATGTACAATGTATATCTATAAATAGAGGATGGGGGGATGGATGTAACTTAGTCTTCATCTAGTCTTCAATTAGTCTGCGTCTGGAGTTCTGAATGTGTAAGGAGTTAGCTCTTGTGGGAGAGGGCTAGACTTCGTGTAAGACTCATGTTGGAGTCAAGTTTGAAGGTCGTAGAAGCGTAATCCCCTTGTAAATTTCGTTTTAGAGGTAATGAAGTACTTTTCCCTTATTGAATTGTGTACTTCCCTTCTCCCTTCTCTCTTGCACATCTGCATGGCTTCATATTCATTCCGCTACTATTTTCTTTGAATTCTTCAACTTACGTCAAACCACTAGATCATTGGGCTGTCCTAGGAGTTGGACGAAATTAGGCTGATTCATTCTAATCCCGCCAAGGACAGAGCTACATGGTTAGGCTAATTACCAACCCTATGACACCCCTATCCCCTGTGGCCATGTTCCCCTACGCCTCATTGTCAGGGGTCCCAATTCAGCCATTCACACATTGTGCCATGACATGAGGATAGACACACAATGGCCCACTGAGGTTGTATGCGACACCTCAAAATGGTCAAGGGGAGCAGATGGCATTGCCCACATGTAGGATTGTTACCAGGCCTAGACTCCCAAGAACGCACTAGGCTACACGACTTGTCGCTCGGAGACATGACATAGCGCACCCGAAGCAGGAGCACGCACACAAATGCGGAGGTTTGCGGGGTTACGGAGGTTTGCGGGGTTACGAGAATGCGCCCCCGCACAACATCCTCTCCAGGGTTGCCAATGCGCGGCATGCGCCTATCGGACCACTGACAAGCGCATGCAGGAGGATGCAAGCATGCCCAGGAGGATGTGCACGTGCGTGCACTTGGGCAGCAGGAGGCCCCCATCTGCGTGCACATCAACTTGTGCGGGGCTGCGGGCGGCAAAAAGGGACTTGAGCGCCAAGCAAGCTCAGGAAGGAAAGTCCAAGATAGGAGGGGATCTGATCGTGATCTTTGGAGGATCATTGTGGGAGTAGATTGGCAAGAGGCCAGGATACAAAATCCAACCGATTAAGGAAGCCGAGTTGACGGGATAAGGAAGGACGAGATTGGAGGATTCTAGCGAGAGATGGACTTCTCTTATGATCGAGGAGAATCTTTCCTGATTAGTATCAATCAGGAAAGAGGTTAGCCAACCTAGCAACCTTCCGAACTGGTTGGGACATTCTCATAGACGTCCAAGGGTTTTTTGTACTCATGTACTATAAATGCACATGGGAGGGGCGACCTTGTATTCATTCATCCTCTCTCCTATTCACCCGTTTATGTAGTCTCTTGTTCATGTTCAGCCGTGGGCAGCCAAGGGGGTCAATTTTGAGGCAGCTCCATCTTGTAATCCAAGTACACAAGGAAATTTTCCCTTAATGAAGTTTGTGCTTATTTTGTAATTCGTTTGTCTTTTATCTTTCGTTCTCTCTTTATCCTTTTACTTCCGCACTTCTTCTTCTCGATTTTTTAGACTCACACGTTACTCGTTAAGGAAACTAACTTCTTCACAGGTCGTGAACCCGACCCCAATCGGGGTGTACAAGTTGTGAAACATGTCTAATCAAGGGCCAGTACAAATTTAGTTAGGTAGTTCCTCCTAGAAGCAAGTCGGAAGGATGGTTTAGTGAGCATCCCTCTCAAGCATAGTGGTTAGGGATCCTGCCAAGACACCTAAACCCCCTGACCACCATGCACCGCTTCTCACCCCTATATTGGACTTGCGATTGATTGGTGCATGTTCATCTCGCGCCCCTTCTCTCCCACTAAATTTACTGAAAATTCTTGTAGGAAACGGTCGTGCTAATTGGGTATTGTGGTGAAATCCGCGATCGAAATTACAGTTACAATATGCATTCACCCAACTCCACCCCCATGCATACACTCACATACACATGAAAATGGGTTATATACAAAGCCCCAGGGTGGAGAAGAGAGAACTATAACGATCACCTTCCCTCGTGCCCTAGGTATGAATTCGACACTACTAGAAATAGACGTGAAAATAGACTAGCAAAGAATTGTAATTTTATCGGACATATCTAGACATTTATCTGCAGAATCTTGAACGATATCTTTTACACTTGTCCGCAAACTAAGCGGTTATTTGACGCATTCTTGAATATATAAACTTTTGATGGAGAATTCTGAAGTAGCTTGTGTAAGCTTGTTCTCTAATCCGTTCCTCCAATAAATTTGATATGTGGTACAAACGTTAATTAGTTCCATTTTTCTATCCAAAGTAAAATCCGCACGTCCATATGTAACTCGTTAAAACAGCTTATTCCTTCACATGTCATTAACCCAAGTCCAATAGGGCAAAAATTCTGTTGGGCAGATCCTCCAAGTAGGGAATCAGAAGGACAATTTGCATGTGTCCCCCAAAAGCGCAACTCCTAGGGGATCCCTTTAAGACACCTCAAGCCCCTGAGCACCAGGCATCGCGTCTCACCCCTATATTTGGATGCACAATCATTCGGTGAACGTTCGTCTCACACCCATACGCCTGTCATGCTAAATTTACCGAAAACGCAAGTTGGAAATGGTCGTGCCAAATGAGCATTGTGGTCAAATCCGCAACCAAGATTACAGTTGCGATGTGCATTCGCCCAACCCCACCCCCTGCATACTCACACGTACGCATGAAAGTGGGTTATATATAAAGCTCTCACCTCCTAGCCATTAATTCAGCGCTACCAGATATAGACTTACAATGATTTGTAAAATCGTCGGACATATCTAGACACATATCCGAAGAATTTTGAACCATATCTTTCACACTCCTCTGTAAACTGAGCAGAAATTTAAAAAATACTCGTATATATAAACTTTGAAAGGAGAATTCTAAAGGAAATTAAGTTTTTTTATAAGGTTGTTCTCTAATCCATTTTTCCAAGTAATTTGATAGGCGTTAATTAATTCACATGTCATTAACCCAAGCCTAATAGGGCAAAAATTCTGTTGGGCAGATCTTCCAAGTAGGGAATCAGAAGGACAATTTTGCTTGTCTCCCTAAAGCGCAACTCCTAGGTATCCCTCTAAGACACCTCAATCCCCCCAGCACCAGGCGTCGTGTCTCACCCCTATATTTGGATGCACAATCAATCGGTGAGCCTCACACCCATATGCCTTTTACGCTAAATTTACCGAAAATGCGAGTTGGAAATGGTCGTGCCAGATGAGCATTGTAGTCAAATCCACAACCAAGACGCAAGTCAAAGATGCCCCCCAAGGAAGGATGGTTTCACGTGTGTCCGCCCCAAGTGCAACGCCTGGGGATCCCACTGAGACACCTCAACCCCCGAGCACTAGGCGTTGCGCCTCACCCCTATATTTGGATGCACGATTGATCGGTGCACGTTCGTTTTGCACCCCTTCGCCTCTCACACTAAATTAGGGAAAATACAAGTTGGAAATGGGCTTTCCAGATGGGCATTGTAGTCAAATCCACGACCGAAATTGCAGTTACGACGTGCATTTGCCCTACACACCCCCATGTATGCAAGTGGGTTATATATAAAGCCCCCAGGCGGAGATGAGAGAACCCCAACAATCACCTTTTGTCGAGGCCCGCATTTTTGCAGGGCATCAATTCGACGCTACTAGAGATAGACTTGCAAAGATAAGACTTTCAAATATTTGGAAAATTGTCGAACATATCTAGACATGTATCTGGAGAATCTTGAACCATATCTTGTACACTCCTTTGTAAACTTAGAGACAATTTGGTGCGTTATCAAACAAAGTGATAATCCAATTCCACATGTATCATTCATTTGTGAAAAATGATGGGATTGGCAGCAATTTGAGTGGTAGACAAATTATCACACCAAATTGTTGGGGAGTATCGGAGATAGATGAACAAATCTTTGAACAACAGCAAAATCACACTTCCGAAGCTGCAAGAGCTAGCGCTCAATATTTGGCCTTAGCACTACACCGAGAGATTGTAGGTTATTTTTTAGAACCCATCGATCTTCTGGACATATATCCGAGTTTGCATCCGTAAATGCTTTGAGACCCAATTGAGAGGATGGATTAAAGTTAAAACCACGTAAAAGTGTATATTTAAGATGCCGCAATTTTATTGACATTCGTCTAGTATTTATTAGTTAGGGTTTGTTGAAATTGATAGCATTGATTAACTGTGTATTGAATATCTATGCGAGTCAATGTTGAGTGTTAGAGCACACCCACCACAACTGAAATTACAAGAAGTTTGACGTCTATTAAAGAGATACGATGCAATAGATTAATTTGTGGGTGACCTTTACCTCTATCCGAAGGAAGTAATGAAGAGTTAGATAGTACCAAAGGTGTACTGAAAGAGGAGACGGGTCTACTGAGGAGGTGATGAACCCGATGGCAAGGAAAGAATTTGTAAGCCATATATACCATGTACAAGGACTTTGCTTTGGTCCATACAACGACTTAAGGAGGTGACAAACGGCGTTGAGTTGCTCTTTATTCTAAAAGGTAGAAAGAGCATGTATACCTCCTCATTGAGAACACCGTTTAAGAAAACATTTTTCACATCTAACTAGCGAATAGGCCTCCACCCCTATGGAATTGTAATACATTTGACCACAGGACGAATAGTTTCAAACTAATCATACTCTTCTCGTTGGCAACTAACCGTGCTTTGTAGCATTCAATGCTGCCATCGGGACAACGCTTGATCTGGTACACCCATTTGCATCCAATAGTCCTCCACCCCTATGGAAGAGAAACAAGAGACCAAGTACGGTTCGCTTGCAAAGCATTAAACTCTTGGGACATAGCCTCACACCACTAGGGAAACTTCGAGGCAGCCTTAAACGAAGTAAGTTCCAATTTGAAAAGAGGTATGGAACAAGGGTGTCCAGTTGTGGTATACAATTTTGGTTTGAGATTACTTGTCGACAACCTTGCTCTTATAGGATGGGTAGTAAGAGGAGAGTCTGAGTTAGTTGTCGTGGCAGGCCCAAGTAGGAGAACTGGATTGGGTTCGTCAAGTTAGCGGATTTGACTAGCGAAGGAATCTCGATTAGGTTTGGAGAAATTGGAGATGGAGCTGATGAAGGTTCAGGTTTAGATGCTGAGTCTGGCAAGAGGCATAATCTGAATAAGTTCTAACTATGAGGGCGCAACATCTAGTTTATTGCCAAAAAAAGAAAAAACTGCACAAGAAGAGTTAATCCCCTCTATGATATATGCCTATGTTTTCTTTTAGCCATATCATTATGTTGGGGTATATAGGGCAAGAGATAAATTAGTTGGGAGAATTCGGGTCAGCCTCCAAAATGGTTCTTCGGAGTCAACATGAATGCTTTATAATCTCCGTCATGCTCAAACATATAAGCATGTTTGAATTAAGCATGTTTGAATTAAGCATGTTTGAATTAAGCATGTTTGAATTAAGCATATTTGAATTAAGCATGTTTGAATTAAGCATCTTTGAATTAAGCATGTTTGAATTAAGCATAATTGAATTAAGCATATTTGAATTAAGCATGTTTGAATTAAGCATGTTTGAATTAAGCATGTTTGAATTAAGCATATTTGAATTAAGCATGTTTGAATTAAGCATGTTTGAATTAAGCATGTTTGAATTAAGCATGTTTGAATTAAGCATGTTTGAATTAAGCATGTTTGAATTAAGCATATTTGAATTAAGCATGTTTGAATTAAACATGTTAGAATTTAGCGTGTTAGGAATTAAACATGTTTGAATTAAGCGTGTTTGAATTAAGCGTGTTTGAATTAAGCGTGTTTGAATTAAGCATGTTTGAATTAAGCAGGTCTGAATTAAGCATCTCTGAATTGAGCATGTCTAAATTATGTCTAAATTAAGCACGTCTGAATTAAGCACGTCTGAATTAAGCGTCTGAATTAAGCGCGTAATTAAGCGCGGTCTGAATTAAGCACGGTCTCGTCTGAATTAAGCACGGTCTCGTCTGAATTAAGCGTCTGAATTAAGCGTGCCTGAATTATGCATGTTTGAACTTGGTTTCGGCGAGGCAAAAATATTCCGCTTTCCTGACAACACCCATTGGTCATATCATATCACGAGTACCTTGAACCTAAGTAAAACAGGTAAATAACTCCAGTACTTCATAAATGTCACAAGACACATAAATTACTCAACAAAACCCAAAAAACTACCCTAAAACACAATTAACTTAAACATTATACCGGTTCCTAACTTCAAAAAGGCAGACTACAAACAAAATTCTCAACAGATCAAGAATGGTTTCATATTTAAATACTGCCGCCAAGACACTCACAGTTTGTCCTCGAACTCGGATAAAGGAGTCATTTGCTCCTTCAGACCCTTCCTCTTCCTGATTTCTGCAACCAACTGTCCCGCTTGAGAAGTTGGCTCCATTGGGTCGGACGACATCATGTCCCAATGATCAAACACGCACTGCGGGAAAGCCTGGCCGGAAGTGGCAGCTCTCAAATCTGTCGAGAATCCGAAGGATTCAATGACAGGAAGATATGCCTTGATGTTATAAAGAGGAGTCCCAGGCCTCTGTAATTCCTCGAACACGTGGCCCCGCTTCTGATTCAAAACACCGTAGATGCCACCGAGGGCCTGTTCAGGTGCCTGGATCTCCACAAGGTACACAGGTTCCAACAACCTGGGTTTAGCGGTCAACTGAGAGGCATATATGACCCTTCTTGCAGTTGGAATAACCTGACCACCACCTCTGTGAATTGCATCAGCATGGAGAACCACATCACAGACCTCAAAGCATATGGCTCGCATATTCTCCTCGGCGAGGGCACCTTCCTTTGATGCCCACTGGAAACCAGCAACAACAGAATCCTTGATTTCATTAAGGTACTGCACTCCCTTACAGACATCAACCACCATGTTTGGTCCAGTGGTTTCGGGACCAAAACACCAAATCTTCCTTGCCAGGTCCTTGTCCCAGCCAAACTCCTCAGAAAGAATCTTAGAACGGTTCTTTGGATCATCTCTTGGACCAATCCGTCCATCGTCAATGGCCTCAGCTAGCCCTTCTTCCATTGGCCTAGCTTCCATGTAAAGCCGATTGTGCTTGTTGGGAGACTTGCTCATCACCGTACGGCATGACTTCTCGAGAACAGTCTCACGGAATGAAACAACTGGAGGAGAAACGATGATTTCAGCTCCACCCATGAAGTCATCTTGTAAGTCCTTAAGACAAATCTCAAGATGAAGTTCACCAGCTCCTGCAATGATTTCAGATACAAATAAAATCATGAGTATAACAGAGATAAAACTATCAAGGGTAAAGAGCTAACAAATAATATCATGAGTATAACAGAGATAAAACTATCAAGAGTAAAGATCTAGAAGGATGAAAAATACCTGCAACGATATGTTCACCACTCTCCTCAATTGTACAAACAACCATAGGATCTGACTTAGCCAACCGTTTTAAACCTTCAACAAGCTTTGGGAGATCTGAAGCAACCTTACATTGTACAGCAACGCGCACAACAGGGGAAACTGAGAACTTCATGGCTCGAATTGGGTGCGCATCAACCTCCTTCTCACCAGTCAATGTAGCATTTTTGGTAATGAACTGATCCAATCCAACCATAGCAACGGTGTTTCCACAAGGAACATCTTCAACTGACTCCTGCCTTTTCCCCATCCAAATAACAGTTCGCTGAACATTCTTAACATACAGATCTTTCTTCTGTCCAGGAACAAAATTTGGGCCCATAATTCTGACCTTCATACCAGTGGAGACCTTGCCAGCAAAGACACGACCAAAGGCAAAGAAACGACCTTTATCAGAGGCAGGAATCATCTTAGAAACATAGAGCATAAGTGGACCTTCGGGATCACAGTTTCTGATGGCATTGGCATATTGGTCATCTAGTGGGCCCTCATACAGGTTTTCAACCCTGTATCTCTGAGCCTTTGAAGGAGAAGGAAGATGAAAGATCATCATTTCAAGAAGTGCATTGCTGGCAGGTAACCATGTCTGCATGACTCTCTTCATCAAAGGCTTTCCCATCAGCTCTTTCTCATCAGACTTCATGGTCACACCAAGCTTTGTTAACATGGGCCAAAGCTTATCTTTCTGGTCATTCATGCAAGTATTGATGATCTGCTTGATTGGCTCATAGCAGAATTGAACAAACCCACGCTTACAAGTTGGAGTACCAGTATTTCTACTTGTCCACTTCCTTGTGGCAGGATCAAAATAATTTTCCCCCCAGAGTCTTTCCATCATCTTAGACTCATCAACTCCAAACTTTGATGCGTACATTTTAGCAAAATTGGTTAAAGTAAAAGCCCAACCATGGAGCCCAGCTGAGAAAGCAACAGTTCCTTTCTCAGGGTAGACCTGGCAATCTCCAAGGAGTGGGTCTTCATAAGTTGCCATAATAACATTGGCATTCTCAATCACCCGACAAAAAGTTTGATAAGCTTCTTCGCCTTCAACTTTGAGCTCCAGAAAGCAACGGTCCATCTTGTTCACAGTCAAAACAGGCCTAATCCTTTCACCAAGTGCTTGACGAAGAACAGTTTCAGTTTGGACACAAACACCTTCAATACAATCAACCACAACCAAAGCACCATCGGTAATCCGGAGTGCAGCAGTAACTTCAGAAGAAAAATCGACATGCCCAGGTGAATCAATCAAGTTGATTAAATACTCATTGCCACTTCGCTCTCCTTGATAGTTTTTCAAGGATTCATGGTCCATTTCATAGTAGAGAGAGATTCCAGTAGATTTTATCGTGATGCCTCGCTCTGCTTCATCTGCACGTGTATCAGTCATTCGCACATCACCAGCAACCTCTTGTGCAATGATGCCAGCAGCAGCCACAAGTGAATCAGTAAGTGTCGATTTACCTGCAGAAACAAAGGATGAAAGTTTAGCACCACAAGTAGTCAAGATTTTAACATGTGACATAGAAAGCTTCATTATCTTTCTGACCAAATACCGACAGCCGTACAATGGATCAGAATGAAAGGGTGAGAAACGAAAACCTAAAATTGGCTGAAGCCAAACAGGAATACTATCTCATTGGTCAAGTCACCGTAGAATTTTACAAACAACAAAAAGAAGGGAAATGCATTTAGAAAGCTAAACTTCTGAATATGTTTTCATTCACTAGGAAGAAGAAACATAAAACAATAAAATACATCACAACCACATGGAGAAAGTACCGACAAAGCAAATCTGAAAAATAATCTGAATAAAATGCATACATGGATATAAACAATAGTGGTAAAAAAATAAAAAGAACAAAAAATACACTATACAGTTAATATAATGAAGCATATAAAGGAAAATCTCATACCATGATCCACATGGGCAATAACTGACATATTTCTGATATTGTGCTTCAAGTCCATAATCCTACGAAGCTCTTCTGCTGTGAACTTCACCATCTTGACGGAGAGGAGTGGATCCAATAAACAGTTCTAAGTACAAGATTTAATTAGAACTCTGCAACATAATAAGAAACTGATTAGTTACATCCGCGCTTAAAACTCAAGAATAACTAACCTAGAATAAGATCAATCATTATTGTAATCATACTAAACAACAAGACAGAAAACAAGGGAACAAAGATAATTCTAGAAAATTACCTAAGAGAAAAGGTGATATTCACTCAATAAAAGCAGCTTACATCGTCAGTAACAAAAGAAAATAAACACTACAACAAACTTCGTTGATCTGTATAAGCGATTAAAAAAATCCAACTGCACAATTATAGTTTTGTATTGGAAAAATGAATACTGAGCAGCAAAAAATCTCTGTCAGCGAGTAAATCTACTTGTTTATGCTAACAGAGATACGGCATGCTCGTCAAGAGTACAACCTTGTGCTCCAAAGAGCAACCTAACAAGCTCAACCCAAATTTGAGGCCTGATTCGAAGGAAGACATCAACTTATGACAGAAATAAAATATGCCAACTTCTCTAGGACCAGGAAGGGATCAGGATTAAATAAAAATTCACATATTCGTCAAAACAGAAAGAAGCCTAATTCACCTATCATGAAAACGAATGCAATGGGGAAACGAATTATCAGATACAACTATTTTAATACGTTGAAACGCTGAAGAAAGCTAAACTACAATGCATCCAGAGACGGACGACAACCAAACAAGAACCAGTGGTTTTGTATAACCCATTCAAGTCAAAAGACATTCAAATAAAAGAACTACAAAATGGCACAGGTCTTTATACTTCAATTCACATAGAATCTGGAAACGCTTCAATGTGGAAACGCACGACACAAGAAACAGAAAAAAAAAAAAAAAAAAAAAACTTAGTACTTTTCTTTCGCTAAAAAGCAAGAAAATCAACTATCAGCGAAGCTGAACAACAGCAAAAGAAGAAAACGAAGAAATACAATCCAGCTCCCTAAGTTCAGTTGATCGACGGTTTTCTCTTACCGCAGAGTCCCGTGGAAGAGATGCGCCGCTCGGCCCTCAGGAACTCTGCTCGGTGTCTGCGAGGAAGGATGGGGCGAAGAAAGGAAAATATTTATATGCGCGAGTTCCATGGAATCCAATCAAACTAATCGTGTCCGTCGATTTTTCCTTTCTATCAAAGATGGGTCTTAGGGTTAGCGCCGCGGTACTCAGATCCGGGACCCAATTAGGGTCACAAAAATCCGAACCGGTTGAAAGAACCGGACAAGGATCTCAAGGGCATATTCGGCCGAAACTGATAAAATATCCCCAATTTAGTACACTCCTTTTAAATACAATTAACAAAAACTTAAATGGTATTTAAAAATTAAATATTGTGTTTTATGGTGTGTTACAATAAATATTCTTAGTAAAAGAGAAAAACTATATGAGGAAAAATGTAAAAAAAATATAATCAAATGTTTAAACTTAAAGATAAATAAAGTAACTTTAAAATCTTAGCAAACATGACGAATAAATCAACAGCCATATGCTATTTAATTATCCAAAATTCCAAATTATCATTATTAATTATAATTTGATATAATTTTTACTGTGCTACATTACTTCAAATAAACTTTCTATATTGATCTATTTGTGGTTAAGGGGATTAATCATGGGCCAAATTTTGGTTTTTTATACATAAAATATTCAAAAAGGTTTTGTTACTCATTATGCTTCTAATAATATTTCCCGGGATATTACAAAATATGTGAACAGAAGTTTAAATTTTTATCTGCATAATTTTATATTTCATAAAACTGTAATATGGGGTACTTTTCCTCCATAATATTTTCTCTACATAATAATTTGGTAACTCCTGTTCAAAAATCTTATTTCTACTCGGAGTGAATGAATTATCTCTGAAGAAAATGTTGATTTTTCTCCATAAAGCGATCTGATAGGTGGACAGAAATTTAACCTTTTTCTCAATGAAATTAATTGATTTATGGCAATGGATGCCCTATTATAGGATGTTTCAACAAGCTCAAGTCCCCCTTAATCTCGTGGAATAAACTTTAGTGAGAAGAATTGGAGATATCTGGTTTAAGTTTTAACTTCAACTATTTTACATATATATATATATATATATATATATATATATATTATCTCTCATTGATGAAAATTCAGAGAAATGGGCGAATCCATTCATTGGATCTATATACATATATGTATATATAACTTCCCAAGCCCTCTTGAAACGCTGCCTGAAGACACTCGAGGGCTAATCAAGCATAAAAATAAAAGAACCTCTGTACACGAAGTGTCAATCACTTACTATGTTGTTGGATGATGGAGGAAGGTACAGCTTCCAAAGGTTTGATCGTTGATCGTCCTGCTCTAGATTTTCATGTCCTGAGCACCCTTTTCTGGGACCATCGTAACTGATAATATTGTTTGCTCCATCGCCACTTACAAGTTCTTCAACATCGTTTTTCTTCCACTCAGAAGGGAGCTTGAAAGTTTTGCCATAGAGAGCTAATACAATCGCTGAATGAATTTCAGTTCGGCTGGTGAACAAAGAACACAGCTAAAGAATATTAAAAATGCCAAAGCCGAGTAATCAAATGAGATTTCTTTCGTAGAGAGGAGAAGGGAACTAACCTTTGGTTCCCCAAGTTCAAAACTCTACTCCACCACTGAATGGCCTCCACAAGATCCGGTTCCGCTTTCTTTGCATCAAACAGAAATACATTAAGGTCAGGAATGCAAGCGTCGTTGTTGTAAGGCTTTGTGGACACCCAAGGATTTGCTGCTGCCCTTTGTATAGCATCCAAAATGTCGAAATTGACGTAGGCATCTAGGCTCTTGCTGCAGTCATGGGGAGCTGCAATGGCATACTCCTTCAAGTCAACTTCGAAGAGTTCTTCAACTCTTCCCTAAGAAATTATAAAGGGAAGGATGCAGTTGGTTCCATGGTGATTCTTGTGGTCTTTTAAGACCCTTTTAAAGTAAGAAAAAAAGAGAAGAAAGAGAAACCTTCACGATAGTATCGGGTGAAATGTATAAGAATTTGTTCAAAGAGGGAAAAATGCTTGAGATGACAAAGGGTGCTGTGGCGTGAACTGAAAGCCCCTGTTGCAGACCTCCGGCTATCTTGGATCTCAGTGTTTCTTCAACTTCTTTTTGTCTACATGAGAGACAAGTATTACAACTGAAACTCATAGAGGAGTAGGAAAGATGGTAGGGATTCTCACCCAATAATTTCAAGGTCAGAGTCCGGAAATAACACTTTCAACTTGTAGTAGGACACCTTATCTTTGTCTCCCTCTGGTGTGAAGAAATGGAAGTGAATCCTCTGAGGATCTCTAGCAACAAGAAGAGGCACAGAAGTAGAGAAGCAGGGAGTCAAAATAAAACCTTGGGACAGAGGAAAACATGCTTAAGCTGCCTAGAATAATGACTTGTTAACAGAGAGACCTAGAATTGTATGTTGATAAGGGAAACTTTCTAGCAGAAGTTTCTGAACTTGCCAAAACACTTTTAACTTCAAATTTTTCTTCTCCAGATTTTGAAACAGTTTGAATATCTACACCATGAAATTCCTTTGGCTATATTATAAGTTGATGCCATTCCACTTCTCTGTGGAATCTCCACTTGAAATTCATTCATTAAATTCTTCTGTATCTCCTCCTTTCTTTCGAATTCGTTGAAGTGATTCTTATGTGCCTTAGTTTCCCATAAAAGACTACAGTTTTCTTGAAAGTCGGACAAGGTAGAGCAAACATGTACAGAGTAAATCAGCACGCCAGAGTCTTTAGTGGAAAAGAACTAACCTTGAATTAGAGAGTGTGGAGTTCGCCAGAACCGATAGCATCCGTAGATCCAAACACTCCATCCAAGAAATCACATGTATTGTTTCAGAAAGTTCGAACTCCGGTGAGGCAACATTTCCGATTTCTTCATCGAAAAATCCAGAGCTAAACTGCAAGAGACGGCTCATATAACTTGGCATAAAGTTCGGAACTAGTCTCACTACATTTAACATAAACTGTGATACTCCGATTTTTTCGAGTAAGTGTTGATTCTCAAGAGAGTGTAATTTCACAATAAAAAAGAGGCATACAAAATTATCTAGTTCGCTACAGGTAGAATCATTATCCACCAATCAAGCTGAATCTAATATCCCCTCAAAAGGAGTTGAAATTAACGGAAGCTAAGAAAAGTATCCCATCGCAATAGACTTTTGGTTTATAAGTTCTCTCAAAAAAAAAAAAACCGCCGCTTTCCCAGAAAAAAAAAAAAAACGAATCAGTTCATTCTCTACTCACCATGCGAGGAACGAAACAACAAATCGGACTTACAGAGGATTCGGAATCGAAGGGAATCCAGCGATGGAAAGGATCGTAGGGATCTCGGAAATGCGTTGGAGGAAGAAACTGCAACAAGGCGAACAAGAAAATCGCGGCGAATGCGAGAAATTGCGCGACGGGCCATGGCTTCGGCGCCGGATCGATGTCCAGGTGAAGGGGGCCCGAAGGC
This sequence comes from Aristolochia contorta, assembly GCA_022405105.1. Classification (NCBI taxonomy): domain Eukaryota; kingdom Viridiplantae; phylum Streptophyta; class Magnoliopsida; order Piperales; family Aristolochiaceae; genus Aristolochia; species Aristolochia contorta. The sequence continues at coordinate 16,740,574 of CM039670.1, read as the reverse complement.
GGAGGCTTCGCTGGAGTAGACGAAGAGACCGACCGCCTGGAAAGCCCCGACTGTGATGCGAAACCCTGTCCCGAGGAAGAAGACATCGTCTTCACTCTTCCCAAGTCGCAGCGAAGAGAGAATCTTTTGTTCCCGATTCTTATTGGGAGATGCTTGGCACGTGGATGCCTAGACAAGTAAACTCGCCAATGATTGAGACACACTCGGTTTATAAAGTTTAAGTTATATTATTTTAAAAAATAATATCAGTATTTTTTAATTTTACTTCGATTTTTATATTATATGGCGTAGTCTAGATAAGAGAAAATTTAGAGTTTAAAGTTTATCAATAGGTACATAATATATTATTAAAAAAATAAAATATTACAGATTTTATCGCAGAGAGAATGAATTTTATTTGAGGCTCACTGGTTTTTGTTTTGTCTTGATATAACTTCTTGCTTCTTGATATAACTTCTTGATATAACTTCTCTTGATATAACTTCTTGCTTCTCTGACTTGGCATTATTTGCATGCATTTACTCATATTTTTTGAAAAATTGTTTGTTACTGATTTTTTTTATTTCTTGTTGAAAAATCTTTGACTGTCAACTGGGTAGTTAACTAAGAAATTGGTAACTTATTCTCTTATGCTTGTACATTGAATAAGAGTCTATTTTGGGTGTCTTAGGAATCACTGATCTCATTTCAAAGAGTGTCACTTCATCCTAGTTCTAGTAGGCCCTCCTTTAAAACAAATGAAAATTTTCCAATGAGATTAACTTAGGCTATTGTAGAGGGAGAAATTTCATAGATTATATTAGAAAATTTCCCAATGGTGACCATGCCTTAAGATGTTGGTATGTGAACTGGTGAGCATCCAATGTTGAAAATTAAGTATATAATAAGTCACATGGTCATTGTTTTATTTCTTTTTTGTATTTTTTTGAGGAAATCAATTTTTTTACTCCATTTCTCACGTCCTTGGGAGACGATTGAACCCAAGACCTCCCTTTACAAACCCACCCACTCGACCACTAAACTAAGTTCAAGTTCCCCATATGGTCAATGTACTAGAGAGTTATATGCTATTAAGTTTACAAATTCTTTTTGTTGCCCTGGTGGAAGCTTTTGCTTGCTTTCTACCAAAAAGCTATTTTAAGAAGTTAATTATATTTGATTTTTAAACATTACTTATTGTTTTAAATGATTAATTTATAACACTTAATAGTTGTAACTTGTTTTGTGAATATAGGTATCTTGTAATAAATTTTTTTAATGAGAAACAATTTGACCTTATTCAACCATTGATTGAACCAGTTTGAACCAGTTCAACTAAAATCAGATGATCTACGGGTTCAATGGCAGGTTCAGTTTTCAAAACATAATTAAGTAGCACATGATTGTATTATTGTATAAATTTTGGCACGTCGGGTCCAAAGCCTCTGAGGTACGTACCCAGCCAAACTAACTCACAAATGATTCGAACTCGGTTTAAACAAATTAAATCAAATTATTTTTAAGGTCAAACGAGGAATGATGTTAATTATACCATTAAAATAAACAATCTTTTTTATAAAATCTCACTATGTTGAGAGAAAAAACCCCAAATCAATGGTATAGATTAATGCGTGTGTGTGGATCAATGTTTGGGTGGTCAATTATTAATATCATTTTAAGCTCAGACGATAAATTTGAAAATTTATATTTAACTCAGTGTTTTCAAAACCAAAATCATAGAGGCTTCAAATATGTTGTTATACATTAAAACAAGATAATGAAAATTATTTTAAAAATTATTATTTTTTACTAAAAATCAAAATCAAAAATATTTTTTGACATATTTTTCTAATATGGAATCATTGAATCCCCTTATTCTAAAGCTGATCTAGTTTTGGGTTTAGTAAAAATTGTGTACCCTCTTATTCAGGTTGTATAGGCTTTAGAATCTGCTTTGCTCCCATCCAAGTAACTTTGTTTATGAGCTTTTTTATGATTTTTAATCTTTTTATCTAATATAAAAATATTATAATATTATTTTTAATGTAAATAACTACCAAAATAAACAATCTTGTTTTGGAGAGTGAAAGTTTAACAAATGTCCTAAGTATTAAGCGTTTAGATGGATCAAGGTATCCAGTTTTTAAACGGATATTAATTTAAATGACTAATTACCAAATTCAATTGTATTAATTATATTTATAATAATAAAAAATAGTTGAGATAATGAATTTAATACATTGTATACAAATATGCATTTAAATTTTTATAAATTCAAATATTATTAGAATTTTATTAATTAATATTTAATAATATTCAGAGACTTTAAATAGAAAAATCCAAACTCGGTAGCTTAATTAAGAGAATAAAGTAAAAATTCAGTCAATTTATTAAAATATTTTCATTTCTTAATTCTTTAGATGCCGGCGGATACGGTCGCCGTACGGCGAACGCAGGCCGTTGACGCATGGATGTAGAATCATGTGAGGTCAAATATGTCAATACATTTCATATATAAAATATTACTGGCCGTTTCTTCCAATGTCATCCAGCAAGAAGTCGTCGAAGCTGGAAGCTCTTCGACAAAGAAGAGCGGGAGTGGGAAAAAAGAATTCATTAAAGTTTCTCGAAACCCGACGCATTTGGATCGTTGAATGCCGCTTATGGATTCCGAAGATGGTCACTTTCGATCACAAAAGGCTCGGTTCCCATCATTTCTTCCATTGATTAATCTTGGCTTTGTTGCCGGCGATCCACATTTCTTGAATTTCTTTGCCGCGACGGACCTGGGTTAGATTAAATCAAAGGTCTCTCTTTCACTATCGTTTCTGAAATTCTTGCGAACAATGTTTTCGTCCGTCTCGTGTTTGTTTGTACATGAGAAGGACTAACTGAATAGGACTTATGGATCGGAGAAATCCTTCGAGTTCTTGAATTCTTGAATGGAACGCGGTTTTGCTGGTATGGTGTCCGGACGGTGTTGTCTCTGTGTCTTCTTCTGTTCGGTACGATTAAGATATTGTTTTTATTAATTTACTCTGGTCATTGTAATGAAGGTACAGATTCCATGTGTCCTTTTTCAGTTCAGTAGAATTCGTTCATGTCTTGGGAATTCCATGAAGGGAGACTCGGGGGGTCTTCTGTCTTATATTACTTTGTTCCGGTCGTTCTATATCTAGTTTTTCTCTTGTTTAAAAGGCAGCTGGTGGAAGGCCCTGTCCAAAACCTGAAAAGTTCTCCGCATGTAGTTCTAAAATAGAGGCTAGCGCCGGAGGAAGGTTTCGGTTAATGCATCCAAGCAATTGAAATGGAAGAAATTCCAAATCCGTTCATCATAAGCAACAGACGGGCCTTTAGTTGAAAGACTTGCAACCCACTTTGGTGAATCTTTGGTTTTTATCACACTTGAGATTGCAACCCAAAAAGCGCCTGTGTAACGATGAACCAGAGGAAAAAGAGTAAGACTAAGCTTCGATGGAGCAAACTCTATTCATTCAACTGTGTGCGGCCCAATTTTACAGACTCGGCTCGTCAGCAATTTGGAGGAGAGGGGTTTACTCGGGTAGTTTTCTGTAATGAACCCCATTTCCACAAGAAAGGCCCGTTGAAGTACCCAAACAATTTTGTCTCCACGACCAAGTACAATTTTGTGACATTCCTGCCAAAGGCCCTTTTTGAACAGTTCCGAAGGGTTGCAAACCTTTATTTTCTTTTGTCTGCAGTGTTATCAGTTACTTCTGTGGCTCCCTTTTCTCCAGCGAGTGTCATTGCTCCATTAGTCTTTGTGGTGGGGCTTAGCATGGCCAAGGAAGCAGTAGAAGACTGGCATAGGTTCCTTCAGGTAACTACAAAAGTTTCCAAAAGCTCAACATTGTCATCTGTTCATACTCTCTCTCTCTCTCTCTCTCTCTCTCTCTCTCTCCTGTAATCTGTCAGTTTTTATATTTTTTGTTTGCTGAGTTTTGGAGCTTTTTAGAGTCTTATCTCTTCCTGTTGATCTTTTTTTAGTTTTTGATACTTCATTCTCATTATGGAATTTTTATAGCTCTAAAACTAGCTGATCCTTGCATACATGCCACTGATTTTCTAGGATTTGAAAGTGAACTCCCGAGTCACTATGGTTCATGTTGGAAATGGAAATTTCATAAGTAAACCGTGGAAGACACTTCATGTTGGAGATGTAGTCAAAGTTAAGAAAAACGAATACTTCCCAAGTGATCTCCTCTTGCTATCTTCCAGCTATGAGGATGGCCTGTGCTATGTAGAGACCATGAACCTTGATGGAGAAACGAACTTGAAGCTGAAAAGAAGTTTGCCGGTGACGCTTGGCCTCGATGCTGATATGGAGTTCTCTAAACTCAAAGCTATGATTCGTTGTGAAGATCCCAACCCAAACCTATACAACTTTGTTGGTAACTTAGAGTTTGAAAATCAATTGTATTCTTTATGTCCAGCAAATATTCTTCTTAGAGATTCTAAGCTTCGTAACACTGATTACATCTATGGTGTGGTTATATTTAGTGGTCCAGACACCAAAGTGGTTCAAAATTCTACAAGATCACCTTCTAAGAGGAGCTGCATAGAGAGAAAAATGGACAAAGTTATCTATGTTCTCTTTACCATGCTCATTTTGGTATCACTTGTCACTGCCATTGGATCTTCTGTTTATACAAAGTTTGAAATTGTGAATTGGTGGTATCTTCAACCAGGGGACAGTGATCCCTTCTATGGACCACGGAATCCATCTTCAGCAGGAGTACTACAGTTCATTAGGGCACTTATACTCTATGGGTACTTGATTCCAATATCTCTATATGTCTCTATTGAACTGGTCAAAGTATTACAAGCTATGCTCATCAACTGGGACGCACAATTGTTTGATGAAAACACCTGCAGCTCTGCTGAAGCTAGAACCTCAAACTTAAATGAAGAGCTAGGTCAGGTTGAGATGATTTTGTCAGACAAAACAGGAACACTCACTAGTAACCAAATGGAGTTCAAAAAGTGTAGTATTGCAGGAGTATCATATGGAGGTGAAGTAAACGATGTTGATTTAGCTGCATCACAAAGAATGAATGTTGATTTGGAGAAATTTATGTTCAGCAATGACAGATCAGATTTTATGAGTCGAAGTTTGGAAATGTTCGAGTTCTCAGTAGCTGGTAACAGTACTGAAAATAATGCATGTGGTCACTATGTTTCTGAGTACCCTAGCATTATCAATGGGAATATTCAGAAGCATTTGCAGAATGAAGTCCCAATCAAGGGTTTCAACTTCAAGGATGATCGGTTGATGCACAATAACTGGGTAAAAAGTGGCCAATTTTTTGAAATAGCAATGTTTCTCAGGGTTTTGGCCCTATGCCATACAGGAATACCTGTTGAAGAAGATGATGCTGGCAAATTGAAATATGAAGCAGAGTCACCTGAAGAAGTAGCATTCTTGATTGCGTCACAGGAGTTTGGGTTTATATTCTCTAAAAGAACGCAGTCCGTCATGTCAGTCAAGGAGCTTGATCCTCATGGAAAGGAAGTCGAGAGGTGAAATTCCAGAACTTATACTCTCTTACATGTGCTACAATGAAAGCCTGTGAAAGCAAAATAGGTGCCATCTTACTTGCAGGAAGTACAAGCTTCTAAATCTTCTGGAATTTAGTAGCTCCGTAAAAGGATGTCTGTCATTGTGGAGGATGATGAAGGACAGATATTTCTACTATGCAAAGGCGCTGACAGGTGATGTTTGAGCAGTAAATGTCAGTGTTTTTTTACATTCAAATTCTGCAATAGCTAAAAAAAGGGTAATCTTCCAAAGGAAATCCTCTTGTGGTATTTTGTCCTTTTTTATATTATTCTCATTTCTCCCCAGAACCCATTGATATATTATTTCATCATATTCCTGTGATATTCTTTATTCTGCTTATGCTTGTGGAAATGCATTTATAGCATTCACATAATGTTATGTTATGATGATGATGATGATGATGATGATGACAATTGGGATGGGGAGGGAGGTGGTTTATAATAAGCTTTTTAAAGCAAGTTTGTTGTATAATGTTGTATGGTTTTCATTGTCTGGATATGCAAACTAAGTCCACTTGTGAATTGACTGTTTGCAATATTATGGTCCACCAGCCACCGGTTCCTTGGTCTCATTTTTCCTTAATATACTATTTGCAGTGTTATCCTTGATAGACTTGCAGAAAATGGCAAGTTACACCAGAGTGCAACAATGGTACACCTCTCTGATTATGCTGAAGACGGTTTAAGAACTTTGGCATTTGCGTACAGAAAGCTTGATTCATCTCAGTATCAACTCTGGAACTCAATATTTGCAAAAGCCAAGACTACTGTTGGTCCAGAAAGAGAAAAACTTTTGGAGCATGCATCTGAAATGATTGAAAAAGATTTGATTCTCTTAGGTGTGGCAGCAGTGGAAGACAAACTGCAAAAAGGAGTACGTAATCCTTCAATTTATCCCTCTAATCTAATAAAGGCTTTTGATCAGCAGTACATTTGTAGCTAACCTCATGTATTTTTCAGGTTCCTGAATGCATAGACAAACTAGCACAAGCTGGCATAAAAATATGGTTACTCACTGGTGACAAAAAGGAAACTGCCATAAATATTGGGTCAGTATTATCACTTAGTAACTTCTTGGTTAGGGACTTTAACGTAACTCATACTAATTCTTTAAAACTAACTGGTCTTTTTTTTTTTGTTTCTTATTGTTCCCTAGATTTGCCTGTAGTTTACTCAGACAAGATATGAAACAGTTCCATCTCAATTTGAGTGGAGGTGACAACAATGCCAATGACGAGAATGAGAAGGTTTTTCTGTACCTATGAAAGCATTATTTAGACATTTCCAAATATTTGATTTAGTTGGCATGCTTTGGAATTTCTTCTGATAACTATTTTATTTCAGAATATAAAAGAAGGCATTTTACAACAAATCGAAGCTTGTCAAGCAACTTGTGATCAGGCTGACAGAAACACACCTTTTGCTTTGGTAGTTGATGGGAAAGCCCTGGAACTTGCTTTGAGAAGTGAAGTGAAGCACCAATTTTTGTGTTTGGCAGAAAATTGTGCATCAGTTATATGCTGCAGGGTCTCTCCCAAGCAGAAAGCTTTGGTATAATTTCTTTTACTCCTCTTGCACCATATATTATAACAAATGAAAGTTGGACAATAATTTTACATCTGTCATTAATATGATCACTGAATATCGAAGCCTCGTGGTTCAAACAGGTGGTTTTAATTCAAAGTAGCTAATAGATTTTTTTTTTCAGATTTCGTGTTTTTAAAACTTGATTTCCCCGTTACATTATTTATGTAATTCCAAGCTGTTGTACTGCTTAATTCGGTATAACATTCGGCGTTCAACTAATTACTTTATTAATTTAATGAACTTTAGTTTAGACATGATTGACTGTATAGTTAAATCCATGGGACCAAACTAATGTGAATTTTTTAGATAACAAGATCTGTTAAAGATTTCACGGGTAGGACTACTCTGGCAATAGGTGATGGTGCCAATGATGTTGGCATGATTCAAGCTGCTGATATTGGTGTTGGTATAAGTGGTATGGAAGGAATGCAGGTAACAAAGATACTTATAACGATTTGGTTTTCCTAGTATATGTGACAAAAAATTATCTTGAAAGCTATGAATATATTATGAGAAGCAGCATAGGAAAAATCCATGTATTAAGTGCAAAACATTTCCTACTATACTCTTCCTCCTTTTGGAAGTTCTGATAGAGTTTTAGAGGGTGTCCAACTATGCAGGCAGTGATGGCAAGTGACTTCTCATTGCCGCAGTTTCATTTCTTGGAGCGTTTGCTAATAGTTCATGGTCATTGGTGTTATAAGAGAATTTCTAAGATGGTAAACATTGAATTTACATTTATATGGTTTGCTTGGAATTCTTCATCTAGTAATGGTTTTTTATGTTGTTGTGTTTTCCTCTGCAGATTCTTTATTTTGTCTACAAGAATATAGCTTTTGGTCTTACATTATTCTACTATGGGTTTTACACGAGTTTCTCTGAACAGCTTCTATATGATGACTGGTTTATGGCTCTTTTCAATGTTATACTGACTTCGTTGCCAGTAATTGCACTGGGGGTTTTTGAGCAGGATTTGTCATCTGATGTCTGCTTACAGGTATGGAATATCCTTTTCTTCTACTAATCTATCAAGGGTTGTGAACTTGAGCATAGCTCAGTGGTCACATGGGGGGGTTTGTAGCGGGAGGTCTTGGGTTCGAGACTCCCTAGGGGCATGGAATTAGATTAGAGAAATACCAACTTTCAAAAAAAAAAAAAAAAAAATTTTATCAAGGATTGTGCATGACAGTAGGACGAACCTTAAAACACATGGGTCTGCGAGTCAAATTCTTTTGCTTACATTTTTTGTTGATTTTATTATCTTCATACAGAGTTAAGATTTTCTACTTCATCTTTTAAAATTTTTCATTTCTCTCTTTCCTGATATGAGGGGATCTTTCTCTTTTAAGTTTATTTCCAAGTGGATCCTAAAGGAAAAGACGAGGACACATCAGAAATTACATAAGAAGAAAATCCTTTCAGATTCTATTAGTTTTCATTTCTAATCTTTGTATTCAACTGACTGTGAGGTAAATACTTCTCAAGGTGAGGCTACAAGACAAAATAACAGGAAGAAGTAATCTTGAAGAAATAATTTGCAACTACATCTACAAAAATGAATATAGGAGATTTAGGAAAAGATCTTTCTTTCTTGAAACATAGGTTAGTGTATGAGCTCAGAAAAGAAGAGAGCGTAAATTATCTTGGTAGTCTATGGCAGCATTTATCAGCTTGATGCTAAGTATACAGGCTTGAGCAAATGCGCCAGACTTGCCTATTTGAAGTTCTCCTAACTTCAGCTATGAGTTACTTGTGTTGATGTTCACCTCTCAATTATTTATTTATTTAAGTATATACTTATTTTTTATTATTACACAAATTGAATTTTCATACACCAAAGCTATCTCTCTTGCTACGAGTCTTCTTTGTTTACTGTCATGACAACATATTCTCTTCTTTTCCCAGTTCCCAGCCCTTTACCAGCAGGGTCAAAAGAATATCCATTTTAGTTGGCTGCGGATCATCGGTTGGATATTGAATGGGATCTTTGCATCACTTGTAATCTTTGTTTTAAATATCTATATATTTTCTTCTACCGCTTTTCGAATCGGGGGAGAAATCGCAGATATGGACCACCTGGGAGCTTCCATGTTTACATGTGTCATCTGGACTGTAAACTGTCAAATTGCATTGATCATATGCCACTTTACATGGATTCAGCATCTGTTTATTTGGGGCAGTATCTTGTTTTGGTACATCTTTCTACTCGTATATGGGGCACTTCCCCCACAATATTCAACACATGGATTCCGTGTCCTGGTGGAAGCTCTTGCTCCTGCTCCTCTGTATTGGCTGGCTACTGTTCTTGTGCTGATTGTTGCTCTACTACCTTATTTTGTTCACATAGTCATTCAGAGATCATTCTATCCAATGGATGATCATTTAATACAGGAGATAAAGCTCTATAAGAAAGATGTCGAGGACAGATTCATGTGGGTAAGGGAACAGAATAACTCAAAGAAGCAGACACAAATTGGGTTTTCAGCTAGAGTGGAAGCCAAGATACGGTATTGGAAGAAACATTTACAGCATAAACGGGAATCTGTACGTACTTCAGCTGCAGACAGCCCACTATTCTGAGTCACTCTTGGATCTTTCAGTTAGTTCTTTGGCCACTCATTTATTCAAAGTTTGGAGCTGGAGTGCAGTTTGAAGAACCCTGCCTGTTACACTTACTGTGTTGCATGTGTTAGTCCTGTATTTCACCTTTGCACGAAAATCCTCATCTTCTGTTGTTATATTCATTCATTCTTATACATGGTCCCATTTTTTCTTCATTTGTAACGCTTTGTATATTATTTAACTAAAGAAACTACCAATCCTAATAACATTTAGCAAAATTATGTATGCTGCCTTATCTTTCTCAGTAAATTTATTGTATTTCAATATTAATATCAACTTCTCTTTCAAGAGCATGGAAATTTGTTTGTTGAGAAAACGAAATGGGCTGCTACTACTCTTGCAATTACACATTCACAAGTAAACGAGTTGATGCAAAACAATAAAACATGATTTCCCTTATTAATAGTGGCAAAAGCCACGCTGAATTAATTACAGTGATGCATGATTTAATTACCGCCATATTAAAGTCTTTCCATGAAAACCTTCTTGGTGAGGTTTTCATTGATGTATGAATATAATAAACAGAAGAATATATACAGACAAATTAAGCAGTAGAAAGAACGTTATGAGCTTCACCCAGTCACTGTTGTAGAAAGATTACAGGGTCAATTGGGTGGGACCCTCGGTTGATCTATTTTTGATGCCATCAATGTCTCTTCTAAAACAAAGATAAGGTTTAAAAAGATAAAGACTCGCGTGGAATGAGTTGGATCAAACAGGGAATCAAATTGACGAGTGCGGGAGAAATTAGTGATATTGAATGGGTAGTGACAAAGTCAAGTTTTGGATATTGTGGTGCTAAAGAGGATAATATGTAAAGTGTTTGGGATAAGAAACCAATCTCCATGTATATAATGACGAGTGGGAGAAAATTAGTGATTGTGGGCAAAAAGTTTTTTGAGTTGCATTTGATAGAAGTGGTATAAAATATCACCAACGAAAATTTAACATGGATTTTCGGTTGAAGTTGGATAAGATCATGTATACTAAAAAGAGCATTATAAACAAACTGTATTCAAGGAATCAGTTCACTACATTTGTACAGTATATGAGCAAATCTACAAGAGTATCATTTAATCAAACTTTATAAGATATTCACATTGAGTTCAATGCAGAGGTAAAGTTGGAAGAAAATGATAGTGTTAGTTCTTCTTAATTCTCTTTCACCATCTTAAGAGCATCTAGTGCGTTGAATCGTTGAATTAAGAGGAAGAGGGAGAGTTCTTTCTATCTCTAGATCATATGGGGCCTCATAGGAGTTGGATTAGCACTTCTGTGATGGCATTAGTAGTTCATATTTGCTTCTCGGAAATAAACTAATGTGCAATATATATAAAATGTTTGATGACATTGTCGAGATTTTTGTGGATATGGGATATGTAGGGTTAGGAAAAAAAAAAAAAAACTTATCTATCTTGATACTTTGGATTCTAATGGATGTTCACGATATATAGTAATTTGAGGAATCGTGAAGGTGAAAAAACGAAACAAAGTATTCATCATTTGCCCCTGGATATGAAAAACATTACTTAGTGATATCTTGTGTTGATGATGATGATGCTATAGGTTAGTGGTTTATGAGATTGGGTCACCTTGTATTGGAATGGGTTAATTTGAAAGAGTTGAAGATCTAATTGGAATTTTTTAAAAAAGAAATTTAATCTAACGCACTTTTGAAAAACAACAGAGTGTGTGTTACATGGTCTAAACTCACTAGTGCAAAGAAATATATACTTGAGCATGTTTATACAGATGATTACGAGATAACTTCACTCACAGTACTCATAAGAGGGGAAAAGTACTTCATTTTATATGTAGATGATTAGTCAATTAAGGAAGGTTTTGGAGTACTTTATGAAAGAATGTCCAAAAATTTTATAGAGTTTAAGGAATTAAAAATAGGAGTTGAAAAATTACTCATAAACAAGTGAAATAGTTGAAAGCTGACAATAGTGGTGAGCTAGCTAGCTTGTAAAAAGTAGAAGTTGAAAAATGTTCAAAGTTTCTCCATGCATATCCTCATATGCTCCATGCTGCAAATTAATTGAAGATTAGGTTTTTGATTTATTTGGTATGGCTCTTACTGGACTTGCATAAACATAATAATGGTTGAAATATAAATTCATCATTGTTTAAAAAATAAGACATCAATTTCTAGTCCAGTTTCAGATCTTTGTTTCAATGAACATCTATAAAATACACTAAATTAAAGTGGTTTCTTAGGTATACTTACATCAATAAGGGTATTCTTCAACTGAACCATATCTTATACTACAGTATGCATATTAAGTTCTACAATTCAGTGTTTTCTGACCTGCACTACCATCTAATTTACTATTCTATGTATATAAAGTTCCAATGTCAGTGTTTTTACAACCTATTGTCCATTGGACTGACGATGCATGTTACAGGTTTCGGTTTGACATTGGGTAAATAGGATTCAACTAATGGTTAAACCAAAATTTGCTACTAACCAAAGTCTTATTATATTTTATGATTTAAACCTTCAGAAATTAATTTTCTACTCGCATAATTGAATCAAAATGAAAAATGGCTCCATTCTTTTGTAACCATATTGAATTGGTCCATTTAGTTTGATTTGATGATACTTCCACTAAAAACTTTGTAAGGATGCTTTTAATTAATTAAGCCTACAACCACCCTTAAACTTCCCAATTATAAGAGTTACCTTGTAACTCACTGATTTCAGTGAAAATTAAGAACAAATACATATAGGTACAATGTTTTGTTTATATTATTAAGGAAGCTTCCTAGTTTGCAGAGTCCGAATACAATCAGGGTACAGAGAATAAGTCAATTAGGAAAAGTAACTAGTCACAAATAGTAGGAAGGTGTTCTTGATTGGGATTCTTCCTAATTAACATCCCCCACAAGGTGAGCGGCTTAGGCATGCAAGACGCGAACCTTGGACATAAATCGAGTGAATTGATCAAGTTCAAGGTAGTCCTTTTGTAAACACGCCGAACCTTGATCTGACCAGTACTAGTGACCCTCGACCGAATTAAAGAAGAAATGATAATCTAATTTGATATGTTTAACTAGCGTGGTTATGAGAAAACTGGGTTTGCTGTGATATATGTGGCTGACAATTTATCATACAAGATGAATGGGAGGTCTGGATTAATAAAGATTCACAAGTCATAGAACAACTGGTTGCCATAATAGTTGAAACAGACAAAATGGAGAGAAAAGAGAGTTCAAAAACGTTGGGAAGAAACTAGTGTTGGCTTTATACCATGTAACATTGATGAACAAATTAAATAGATATAAGTAGAATGTTGTGTTTATAATAGGAAAGTTTACTAGTTTAAGGAGCTAGTCCGAATACAACCAGGATACAAAGAATTATTCAACTAGAAAATGTTACCAGTCACAAATAGATCATTATAACGAAGGTGGTGTATTCTCGATTGGGATTCTTAAACACCCAATTACACAATTCATAGTAATTAGTACTCTATTATAAGTTCTTTGTTAACCGCATTCAGGCCAGCAGCTCAAATTTAATAACAATGTCGTGTGTAGGGGGAGTAAGATTTGGCCAAAAACATTTACTTACTAAGACCGGACTGTCCTATACGGCAAAGAATCCATTTCCACAATGTACCCTTTCTTTAACCTTCTTTATGAAAAAGTTGTTCCTTTGATAAGCAGTACCCGAAGAGGCCAGACGTTGCCTCAGCTAATTAATTCATATTTATGCCGATATCTATCTTTTCCCCACCAAAAATTCCCTACTCCTACCTTTTTCAGAGAGTTCAAACGGTTCTCGCACTGGAAAAGTAGAAAATGAGAGTAGTACTAGTACTAAAAGTCTAAAACTGTGTGATCAAAAGACGATTGTGAGCAACTAATTCACAAAATTTACTCTCAAAAGGGCCATGCATGATCTAATTATGCCAATTAATTAATGTAATCACCATATATAGAGTGAACTAATATATCAATAATATCTATTTAAAAGAAAAAAGAATCAAGTTCTAATTTGCCATTTTCAGATCTCTCTCAATCAATTAATAATGATTTCTCTGGCACTTATTTGCATAAGGGTATTTCTTCAAAACCATGCATGTTTGTACTCTATTGTGTATTATATTGCTAAAAAGTAGAGATTAATTTAAAGACCTACCACTTCTTTTATTTTTTCTAATTTGTGTGTATATATATATATAGTATATATATATATATATGTTATTACAACAGTAAATTGCCCATACAATGAATTGCCCAAATTGAACCAGGTGCATGCTACTGGTTTTGGTTCAACACAGGTGTGCCGCCCGCGGGTTCAACCAAAGGTTGAACTAAAATATGTTACTACCCGAATTAAGTGTTAGTGTATTAAATATATGATTTAAGCCTTCATAAACGTCTTTGTTGATCCCATGATAAACCAGTCGATTCAAGAACCAGCTCGGAAAACCAGGTTGAACTGATGCAGGTTTTGTTCACCGTTGCCTCAGCTTATTAAGTATTAATTATGCTGCTAATTACTTTATTTCCCCACCAAAAATTCCCTTCTCCCACCTTTTTCAGAGAATTCAAAGGGTTCTCACACTGAAAAAGTAGAAAATGAGCGGTACTACTTTTAAACTGTGTAAAAAGATGATTGAGAGCAACTAATGCATCAACTAAAGAAACATGATCAGATAAACTTGCACTGAATTCTAACTGATCAAAAGGGTCTTCTAATTATGCCATTGTGATTGATATTCCCGACCACTTTATTTCAACATCAGATACAAGCCCTTGAAGAGAAAGAAAGATATAATAATTAAGAAAGACCAGGACGTGGATATATATAAATAATATGGTTCAGAAACTAGTTCAGCCTTCTTCTTCTTTAGTTTTCTTCTCTTTATCTTCCTCTTAATTTGTCAAAGTCTTGCATCAGTCAAGTAATAAGAATGGATAAATGCACATTGCCTGCTCATACCAATCCACTCCATTATCTTCACCCTGCAAAAAGAAACTCATGTGAGAAATAGATATTTTTAATCTTTATAGTTCCATCTTTCAGATGAATGAATCAATTACTTAATTAGACTGATTAATTTACTGAAACTAAAATTTAAAACTGATGAAACATATCCAAATTTTGATATTCTTCATCCGGGTGGTTCTAGTTCAGTTGCAAATCATGATATTCTTCATCCGGGTGTTCTAGTTCAGTTGCAATTCATTATATTCTTCATCCGGGTGGTTCTGGTTGCAAATCATGATATTCTTCATCCGGGTGGTTCTAGTTCAGTTGCAAATCATGATATTCTTCATCCGGGATGTTCTAGTTCGTTGGTTTGATTACATATTTATACATACCTTGGAGCCATCATCATGGTGTTCCTCCTCAGCACGATGGATTTCGTTGTTGCTTGCGAATCTACCGCGGACTCGCCTGCGTCTGTCTGCTAAGGTTTTACGGCATGCATACTGGATAGATTATAAACAAAAGGAAGCTTGATCAGGTGGAGCTAGGGATATTAGATATATACCCTTAAAAGCTAATGGGCTCTTGATCAGATGAGTTAAGAGCTTTTAATACATTATTGAAATTACAAACTGATCATCTGGGAAGAGCTTTACTATATATATACCTTGATCGTCTTGTTGAAGTTTCTCTGATTTCTCTTCTGCAAGTATCTTAGTATTCTTGCCTTCCTTTCTTCCACTGAGTAACGCGCCACTTTTGAACCACTCTCTCCATTCTTAGACAAGGAATTGCTATGAAACTCCTGCACAATCACCAACATATATATTAGCGTTCTTAATTCATCTTAGACATGTGAACAGCTTAAACAAATTTGATATTATGTAAATGTGTATAATATATATACCCAGTGATCATCTACAGAAGCAGCTGGGTAACCACAGCAGAAATCCGGGACGAACCCGCCGCCGCTGTAGGCATTCGGCGCCGGAGCACAGTTGAACCCGCCGTCGAGCTTCGTCTCGGCACCGGCCACGTCCATCAACGAGACTCCGAACCGATCGGGAAAAGAGGTCTGGAAGTCCGACGGGGTACCGTCGATTTCCGACCAGATGGTGTCGAGCAAGCCGGAACCCAGGTGGAAGGAGGTGTCGCCGGCGAAGACGCCGCAGTTATCGCCGACGGCCGGGACGTCCCAAAAGGAAAGATTGAATTCTGGGTCGGAAACGAAGTGAGGAACGGAGGTCATCTCTCCAAGAAATGGGTGGAAGGGGCCTGTGGAGGGGGGCCTTTGGAAGCTGAGGGGGTGCAGCCTGGACGTGAAGATGGCTACGGGAGGAATTTATAGAGGGTTAACTGGTTTGTCGTTTCTGCATGCCTCAACAAGCAACTTGTTGCTCACAGCTACAAGCCTCAGCCTTGCCTTAATAAACCCCATAAATGAAGACGATGTATAGGTGATTAAACCCAAATCCTAACTCCTAGAGGTATTTAAGTAAACATATATAAGCTTGCTCTCTGCTTCTTTTTTTATAGTTAGCTAGGCTCTTAAGGGCTTATCGAGAAAGGTTCATATAATATGATTCTGTTTTCATGCCATATGCATCTCAAGTCATGTCCAAATTATATGAAACGAATATAATTAAGAGTAGTACTGTACAATATTATCTATATGTGAAGATCGACTCAGTAAGTCTTGATTTATCTCATGTTTAAACACTTTCTAATCACTTAATTATGGTTTATGTGTAGATACTTATATTTATACAGTTACGTACGTACGTACCCTTAATTTTGCTTAGATAATTTGTTTTAATGAGTTATACCCATGATTTTTATTTATTTTTTATTTATTTTATTTTTTGTGAATCTTCTGAAGAAAGTAATAGCCATTCTTAAGGTCATGAACAAAGTTTAACTCGTATATATTACTGGTGAAAGTGATCTATTTATGAGTAGATGATCATTAAGAGTGACCTCTTTAATTTTTGGTTTTCCAAATAGCAAAGAAAAACTCTAATACCCAAAAATAAAAACAAAAAAAAATTTTTAAGTAGAAATTAAATATAATCATAATTACAATGCATGCATACTAATTTCTCTTTAATTTCTAGACGATATACTTTCTTCGTGCATGCACTAACCCGATTTTACCTCACCTTTGGGAGCAGGAATGTGGTATGCCAGACAAAAGTTTTTTGTCGGAGTTACTTACACAGACCCGACAAGTAAATTCTTATTCGAAAGAAAACGATATCTACTTGTAGTTAAAGCAGCTCCTAAATGAAACCTATTCACACTAATTTATATCAACTTGAACCTACATGCATATTACTAAAAAATTTCCTGCACCTATATATATATATATATATAAAATCATATAGTACCCAATACAGATATGGCAAATCTTAGTTTTGGACTATATATCCTAGAGAAGCAAATCAAACAAGAGAAATGATATATTGAACTCAATTAACTTGACCGAGTTATGATCAGCCGATGAGTTGAGTTCATTTGGAAGCTGATTCAAACTGATCAAGAGGAACAGGTGAAGCAAAGTGAGAACCACGCTTGGAAAAAGCAGCCTTTTGATCCACCTGAGAAAAGAAAGAGCCTTTTGATCAAGGTTTCATGTGCTATTATCCTAAGATTAATAAAGAGGAAAAGTGTCCCCTATATCATTAGCATGAGAATCAACATCACATGGCCACACTATCCTTAATAACAAGTAGGGTGACACAAGTACAAAATATACATTTTACCGAACACCCCTTTTTCTGGAGAGATGCTACCATAAGCCAACTTGCTAGGTCCTCCCCAGATATTATTTGTACCAGTTTTCCCTACTCGATCTCTCTCTGTCACCAAAAAAATGAAAAAAGAAAGAAAGTATTGATTTTTTTTATTCAACCTTCAAGAAAAAGTATGATGGACGTACAAGTATCGATAGAATGTAAGGCATGCAATATTTAAAACACAAGTACTTTAATGTTATTTCTTCTCGTTTCATGCCATTTACACGAGTACTTTTTGTCAATACACCACCATCAACGTAACTGGTCATAGACATTACGGCTAAAGGAGATTGTTTGTGCTAGTTTATGGTACAAAGTACAAAAATCCGTACTTATTTATTGTACAAATTAATGCTTTTCATGATGAGAGTAGAGAATTTTGTTTTTATATATTCAGAAGTTTGATACAGAAAAACAGGGAACTAGCTAGTACAAATCCGGAGATTTGGCATTGAATTTCTAGTCTTGAATCTATAGTATTAGTCATTCTTCAAAAAAAAATATGAACCAAAATAAGGAATATAGCATGAAAGGGTTGGAAAAATTTTAGTGCTTCAAAAAAAAATTGTGGAATTCTTGGATTGGATTATTCATTAACTTTTAAGTACTACCTACATGCATGATTGGTAAATTTTTTAAGCAATTAATTACACGAGTTGCTCAAAAGTGTAGGGTTTACATTATAGTAGAGTATCCAAGAATTTGGAAAAAAAAAAAAAGTAGCAAAGAGTAACTACAGAAATTAGTGGAAGTGAAGTGAGAGAAAATTCAAACGTATGTTTGTATTTCAAGTGTTATGTTTATTTACTCATGGCACCTTAAACCAACATACAACTTTAATTATACGAACTGATACCTTGATAATGCTTTTCTTCACTTAAGAGATTGGTTATATAAAGTGATAAATAAGGAGAATTATGTGCAAAAGTAAAGATTATGTGAAAATTTATTAGGAGGATGTCAGACCTAATACAAATAAAAATCTCAATAAAACAACAGTATAAATTTATACAATAATAAATAAATATAAACAAAAGTTAAGTATACTTTTAACTATTAAATTTAAATCTAAGGGTTCAATGCAAGGTGCTTGCATAATGTTAATTAACCTAGTTAACTTGATCAGGTTCTTTTTTTTTTTAGTTTCTAAATTTTTTTATCCTATTTAACTAATAGCATCTTCTCAATTAAGTAGCTAGCTCCAAGTAAATGAACAAATTAATAGACAGTATAACCTTACCATCTTTAAGGTTAATAACGTACTTGTGGCCTTCACAATCCTGAAAAGTGATAACATGAGATCTTGTACGGTCCATGGGCATCCGATACCTTTGCTCCCCAATCTTTCCGATTTCTTTTACATCAAAAATTTTTTTGTGGGTTTTCGTTTTACATCTTCCCCATTTCATTGGTTCAGACTTCAGAAGACCAAATTGACTGCAGATAACTCTGAAACAAGCTTCGAGGGTGCCTTCTTTCCTTTACGACATTTGCAAGAGAAAGCAAAAGAAAGACCGGGTTCGCCTGGTGTGGTCGAGATTGCGATCTCCAGCCTGACAAACCTGTCTCTGTGTTGATTGATGCGTGGTATCGTGTTCCCCTACTGAACTCGTTTTCTATTGACAGCCAGATGCCATGGGAAGTGAATCTGTAGAGCAAGGCCATGTTGAACAAGATTACTGGAGATTTAGGGTGTTTTCCATGTTCTGGGTCTCTGCTTCTGCTACATCTAGAAGTATTCCTTGTTCTCCAAGTACCATCTTGTGGTTCTCTGGGGCTACTTTCTTCTGGGTTTGTCTACCTTTTCATTTACAGGCCAATCCATTCAATTGCAAGTAGGGCGGGCTTTCCCCTCCAAAGGAGATACAGTCAAGAAGACAAGGATCGCTTTGAGATGTTCATGTTTTTATTCCCCCATCACCTGTTTGCGTTTTTGTGGAAGTGAATGGCAGAAGCAGGGGAAAGATATTGGAGTGCCCATCTTGAGAAAAAACAACCAATTAAACGAGATTCCGGGCCTCTTCATGTTGATATATGATTGGAATATAGCAGTTTTCATCTGTATAGATTAGGGTTCATGGGGTACTTGGGTCCCTGATCAGTAAGCAGTTCGCGTGCAAATTGAGGAATTTGATGCCTAACTCTTAAGCTAGTGACATGATAGATTTGACAGGTTTTATGAAACACAAGTGATAATCATAGCTTTCTTCTTCCCTCTTTGAATGCCTTTATTATACACGTCTCTTCGAAGTTAAAGCGAAGGATAAGAACAGGCTATGGAGGCCTAGATTTTGGATTATCAGTGCCCAGATACCAATAGTCAACAATGAAGCACTTTTGACTGCTTGAGGAATTGGCCTTTAAGATTGCCTTTGGGATGCTTGATTGGTGGGAATTGGCCAAACTTTAGTCTGGTTTTTTAAAGTTGTTGATCAGCTGTTGAAGAAAGGAGCCAGAACATCATTCCTAATGGCCTTTTATGTTCTGCTGTTCATGTCGGCGATATTGGCAGTACACTTCGAATTTGCAACCACATGAGGCCTTTTAGTTCTCTCGCCATTCTGGGCAGCTTAAATCTAAGCTCGATTTACTACAGCAAGTCGTTTATTAGCTTTTTTAAATGATCAGTCGGCAATGTGCACTTCGATTTGATTCTTTCTTCTCATCTGCTCCGACGTCGGAAGAAGCAGAATCTTTGGATGATTCTTGTCTCCAGATAAGTAAGAGGACTCAAACGGAAAAATTACACGTAATTTTGGAGTCTTAAGTAATAGAAACTTTCAGACAGAGAAGCTGCATGGAGCTTTTGGGTATGCGACACGTTATTAATGGCATCTTCTTCCAGCATTTTTACTGAGTTCAGAAAAAGACCAGTTCGGTTCCTGGGCGACGAAAGGCGTTTCTGGGCAATCAGGCTTTTTAAGTATCTGATTCAGTTTCACCACTCAAGCTCCCCTACTGTAAAGAGAATGGATACATTTCCGTAGCAGGAGACAGAAATAAGATCGGATTCGAACAGAAAGCCCGTCAGGTTGTGTTTGTCAGAAAATACAGGTAATGTTGTCATCAGGTTATACGTAACGATGAAGTTTCAGTGGATCAGAAGAACAGAGTAGAGAGATGCTCCTTGGGGAACTTTTCCGTGAGCCTTAAAGCATTTCTTTAAGCATTATATAGTTCAGAATTCAGAGTTCAGAGCTCAGAGTTCAGAGCTCAGAGTTCAGAGCTCAAGAGTTCAGAGCTAGAGTTCAGAGCTCAGACCCCAAAGACACATCAGCTTCTGTGTAATGATAGAGGGGATAAACGAATTGACGCAGACACAAAACTCAAACGGATTCGAGCAGAAAGCGAAGCACATCGAATTGTTTTGACAAAAATATATCAACATTGACACAGGCAGAGTTATAAATACAGTGTTCAATTTAGATTTAGCTCATTCACAGATACAACTGAAACTGTTCCCAGCTTTTCTCCCGTCACTCCACAACACCTGCACCAAAGCACGAAGAAGACCCTTATCAGAAAAAAATCACTCTTTTCAACTTTCCAAGGTAAGAGGAGCTGCTCAAGATTACTCTTTCTCCCCATCAGATTTGACAAAACAGAAAGCAGCCAAAGTATAAGACGGCAATGAGATGGGTATCAAGAAAGCATGAAAAAGATTGAAATTGCTTACATTTGTGTAGACTAGACATCCTTGGCGATGAGCTCTCCGGTGACGAATTCTCTGTAAGCGGCGACGGGCCAGATGAATCCCCTGAAGATCAACCTGGAAGCGAGGGGTACATCGATGATAATCTCCTTCTGGGTCGGCTTCTTCTCGCCGCTAATGTTGATCAAGTAACTCCGTCCGACCCACCCAATCCAGCCGGCGATGTAGAGGAACAAGATCCCGGGGGTGATGAACTCCCCCCAGTGCCTCTGGTCCCCGCTCACGATCAAATGGGGCAACCCATCGGAGCCGCAGAGGAGCCCCTGTTTCCCGTAGAAGTCGAACCTCTTCTTCGTCTTCTCGATCGTGGCCTGAATGGCGAGCGCCGGAGCAGAGTCGGGGGCGTAGAGCTTGAGGGACGACTCGAGCTTCTTCACGGCCTGCTTCTCCCGCTTGGCGAAGCCCTTGGACTCCTTGCAGGGGGTGAGGCCGGCGATGTCGGCGACGGCGGGGAGCGGGGAGGAGAGGAGAATGGAGGAGAGGGCGAGGGCGGCGGAGAAGCCCGCCAAGGGAGACGGAGACGGCGAAGACGGGTCGGAAGGCTGGGGAGGGGAGAGGGAGGCGGAGATGGTGGAGGGGCGGAATTTGAGGGAAAGCTGGGAGAGGGACTTGGTGGGTTTGGAGAGGGAAGTGGGGAGAGGGGTGGGGAGGAGAGAAGACATTGTTCCTGAACTGGGTTTGTTTCGTTTCTTGGTCTTCTTTCTGACAAAGATTTGTGCAGAGAGACGAAGGAAGGTGAGGCGGAGGAGGATAAGAGAAGGGAGGTAGGGGGAAGGAAGAGGAAGAAGATAAGGGGATGTTTTGGGTTTGGGGTTTGGGAAGATAAAACTGATAAGGAGGAGATGAGGTGGGAAGAGGGGATTGGAGGAAATGCAGTTTGGACGATTCTCTATCAGAGGAGCTGCCATGGTGTTGCTTTTGGATTTTTTAGATTCTTGGGGATTTGGGACAGTCAGATAGTGGTGCTCAGTGTCCAGGGAGTCTCACAGTGTTTCTCTCTTATTTTATTATTTTGAACTAGATTAGTGAATTACAGTAAATACTATTCACCAAATACCCCTCATGCCTTTCAAGGAGATTTTACCCAATTTTATTTTTAGTGGTTTAATGATGCAGTAGTTGAAATAACTTTGAATACCAAAGTTACCTAAATATATGTGGTAAATTTATCTATTATTGGTCTATTTAGATAAAAATAAAAGTTGTAACTCATAGAAGAATTTATCTATGTCAAACTATGTAGATCATGAAAAGATAGAAAAATTTCTCTAACCATGGTCTAATTACAAAAAGAGTGATAATATGCGTAACTATAACTACATCACAATTTTGTATACGGTACTTATATCATTTTTCTTGCAAAAATTACAAGAGATCCATTATTGAATTCTTAAATCTTATCAGATCACTTCAGTTAAATAGTGAAAATAAAAAACCAAATACATCATAGCAAACCTTAAACACTAACATTTTGATATAAAATAAATAATAAGTTATAGATTTAATATCAATAAAAAATTTAAATACTTTTGCATTCATGCACCAGTGGGCATCCACCTGTAACATCACAACTTAGTGATATAATGAAGACTTGGCGAGTCCAACTCGAGCAGTTTGAGTTTGATTGACTCAGCTGGTTCAACTAATCCCACTAGAATTTTGAATCGGTTCCCAAGTACAAGTCAAAAATCCATTATTAATACAACATTCTGGATTAACTTCTATTTCACTAATGAACTTATAATCTTCATCGTTGTATTGTACAAAACTCAATTGGCATTAGCAAAATGTTCTCGGGATCTGAAGAGTAGGTCATGAGGATTACATAAATTCAAGATTATAAAATTTCTCAAGCAACCCACTGCATGCCCTAAGAACAACGGATGCCACTACAAACGACAACTATGCTTACAGGTTTCCTGTGTTAGGCATTAGCACAGTAATGTTGAAGATAAATATTGCTTCTTGCTCACATTCGATTTGTCGGGTACTGCACATCCTTCTCATCCCTAATAAGACCACAAAAGAACAAGAAGTACCTGCAAGGCTGCAAGAGTTGGAAAGATTAGGTTAGATTTGAACACACTGCAATCAACCGATGCAGAAAGAGTACTAGCTACAATGGCTCTTGAAACAAAGAACTTTCCTTGAGGTTTAAGCTGCAGTTCGATTTAGCAATCCCTGAAAAGATAAGTACAGATCTTTGTTCTCAATGCCGAATATCTCTTCTGCTTTCCTTAAAGTTTCCTGCACCGAAGAAGGATAATTTCTCGTATTATGCATAATTAATAATTATTATTCGGAGAAAGACTTGAGCTGTGAAACAGGATGAAAGGTCATTAAGAATTATTTGTTCCAGAAACTGTTTTACCTCCCGTGATTGCTTCTGGGCATTAAGCTGCTTTATGTTGGCTAAGAATGCGCCAAACTGCTCATATGAGAGACGACTTCTGATGTACATGATGCCAAGACATAGTACATTATTGAATAAGGTTTCAAAATTTAGCAATAGCATAAATCAGTTCTACCCTAGCCAGAAAATTTATGAAAGAAACAGAACTAACCTTGCTTGGCGGAAAAATTCCTTTCCATCAATACGAGGAGTTCGTGCTGACAAGCATACATCCAGTCATCAACATAATACAGATAATCCCATGTATTTAACAAGCAAAAATGATAACTCAGTTCACCAAAATAGTAAAGCATATGAATCAATTAGTACTTCTAAATTGAAACTTAACATTATTCTCACCAGGCAAAGGGCGTCCACGAGGAGGGGAACTTGCTGCGGAGGACTGTGCACTTGAGGGAAACCATGATGACAGCATTCCCCGACCTTCAAAATGAGACTTGGTGGGTGATGTGGTACCAGATACATTTTTTGGAGATACTGCTGCAGAATATCCCTAGGTGAACCACCTGTCGAAGTAACTTTAGGTGTTCCAGTGGGAGTAAGTCGTGGAGTGATATATGGAGGCGTCGAAAATCTTTGACCAATATACCGTGAAGCTGTCAGCAAATACAGAGTTTGAACGACAAATTAAAAATAAAAACATTTTTGTAAAAAAAAAAAAAGATCAAGGACAACAGAGTAAGCACTTCACTATTTAAAAGAAAAAGGTTTAAACATTCCAGCAGAAAAAAGTAGAAGCACCTTTACCTTCTATCTCCTTGTTTTCTGTAGAGCCACCCTCATAAGTTGTTGCCATGTAGCCATTTGATGCATCATCTGATGTATGACACCATAAAATATTAAATATTTGTTATTATATACATTAGATGTAAGTGAAGGAAAAGTCAATTACAATTGCAGAATGTAAAATATTACCCTTAACCAAAGAGTATTTTGTGACTGATTGGTCACATGTTCCAATATCAACTGTTTCTGATTGCTGTGAAATGACCAACAAAGCACGAGTTTTCAACCATAGCTTTGGGACTTCTTAGAGAGAAAATGGCATAATTAACTACAAAAAAAAAAGAGACAATGAATATAATATCTTACAGTATTATCGTCATTCAGTGACTGCATCAGTTGTCTCTTGAACGTCTCCAGCTGTTGAAATCAAACTATTTATTAAACTTTCGAATTAGTTAATCCTTATTAAATGGAAAAAAACTGAAATATTAACATAATTTCAGGTACTCTTTTGTTCAGCTAAATGAAGGATTTATCCACATACACACATACACACATATATATATATATATATATATATATATATATATATATTGAAGTTATAAGACTCCCGTCATACAAACTTCAGATAAACTCCTGTCCCCCAGTGGACGCTTGAACCCATGACCTCCCACTACTAAATCCCTCTTGTAACCACTGAGCTACTGCTCAGGTTCAGTTCTCCACATAAAAATCTATCTTAATATAAGAAACTGACAGTTTTATCCTCAAAAATAAATAAATAAATAAGCTATGAAGCACCATAGATCATAACATTGATATAAAAATGCATATTCGTTACATCACATGTACATATAAAGCATTGAAATATCAACCTACTCTTTGTCAGAAAAATAAAACGAAACAAATATGGAATAAATGTCAACCAATTCAAAAACTTAAGACAAGGCACAGGTAAAGGTAAAATGAAGATGATAAACAGTCAGTAATAATTTACTTGGGAATCGAATATGCTCACATACAATAAGCTTATACAAATATACAAAATAGCCAACAACTTCTCTGCTTCCATATATTTTTTCTGGGGCCAAAGTTCACTATATCCAACCTTAATCTTGATTATTCAACCAAAGATTTTCCAGGAACGATATATAGGCAGGAAATTAAGATAATTTTTTTTGAAACAGGATGTTAAGATAATAATCCAGAAATTTAAAGAAGATAGTGTCAAAAACAAACTCTAGAAATTATATAGATGAGAAGAGTAGAAAATTAGTAACTGTAGCAATCGCATGAAGCCTTTGTTTTTCTTTTTGATTTCTTTTTGTTTGAATGATCAATGGCATTAACTTGCTGATAACTAAAACACCATATTTACCTTCAAAATTTCTCATAATATGTCAAGCAACATGTAACTTCAGACAAATAATTTAGCTATGACAGTAATAGGACATAATATAGTGTATCTTCCGTGTTTGTTAATCAATTCATGTTTCCATGAAAATCAAGATGCTTTTTTTTCACACATACTTATTATCAGATACAACAAGAATAAAAGATATTCGGTCTGTGAGAAGCATATGGTCAAGGGTTAGATAAGGTCAAACATGAGAATTCTTCCTGCCAAGATTTTTTTTTTTGGGAAATGCTTCCCTACATAAAAAAAAAAAAAATCTTCATTTTTTGGAGCTTCCATAATGGAACCTCTTTTTATATTGATTAAAAAGGAAAAAATCGTAAATATCCATCCCTTAGAGTAACCTGTTAATCCCTCAATAAATAACCAATATTAATGAAATTAAATATTATGTTTTGTGAGGCTATTAGTTTGTCTTGCTGAGGCTACACGGCAAAATGCATATCACCTTCTTTACAACACACAAACCTCTTTTATTGTAACCTTTAAGGCCTGCAACAAGTTTATTAAAGACACTTAGGACAACTGAGCTGATTAGGATTTTTTGATACTTGCAAAAGACTTGGCTCCAGGAAGAAAAAATCAGTGGCACTATTATTAAACTCACTCAACATATTTGAAGCTTTGAACATTAGATGACCATATTTCAGGCTGTTTCATCCAGAATACATATTTGTCTTGGTCTTTTACTGGAAATATTTTTATACGTTTACATTTCAAGTATACAAGCTAAACTACGAATGAGAACCTGATCCACTTGAAAACAATTTCTTTTTTTGACTGTTGCTCTAAATGCAGCTATTAGAAGCCAAATGATAAGCAGGATACTATAAGTGTTCGTCAACCTTCAACATTGATCAATAATAAAGGCATGTTAAAATATAATAAAAACAATGAAGACAGAGTACAAATGAATTCTCATATCTTTCAAATTTGACACAAAAAGAGCAAGCGAGAGATTGAAAGTATAGAAAACCATTTTGGCGCTATGAAGAAAAGCAAGGAAAGACAGAGAGAAGTAATGCAGGTGAAACTACTTAATTCAAGAGATAATGTTACTCGATTTTGTACAACTTTGTGATCTTGCGGACACAGTAGAATTGAATATTTTTGTGACAAGACTTTTTTTCAGTACCTTTAGTTAAGCAGAAGAATTTTAACATATATTAAAGACATTGATCGTTAATTAAAGAGTTTCAACAGTTCCATTTTATCCACTTTCTGCCTGAAACTGTGTGACTAACCAATTGAAGGAAGGCCCCCTTCGATGCAGTTAATGTCCTGGAACGATGAGTAAATGTGTTGTGTGTGTTTGCATGAGTGGGTGTGTAAATACACGTCTCACCTTTGCCAAATCCCTGTTCAATTTCTTCACCGTTGATGTCAGTGCGTCTCGTTCACTCAGCAATTTAACCTTCAAATACAACACTATCCAGTTAGAAAATAACTAAAATTACTCCTTAAGGACAAAAAAAAAAGCTTGAGAAGTAGGGAAAAAAGGTAAAACTTTTTTTTTTTTGAAAGATGAAAAAGGTAAAACTTTGAAAAATCGAAAAAGAAAATATATTCATGGTTTCTAATCGGAACTGTATTTTCTCATCTTCTCTCCGTCTATAACTTGACACTATTAGAGAAGCCGCGGACTACATAATACACGCAGTGCACCCCACAAGGAAATGCAGAGTAAAAGCGCTCGTTCCTCAAATGATTTTGTCCGCCTCTATCCAGTCACCTCCAGTAAACGATTAAAAGGAGAATCAAGGAACACTAGAAGTGCAAGAAGAATGGCAACAAAAAAAACAGGCAATTACATTATCATCAATGGTCGCCCTTAGCCTCGCATCCATATCACGAAACATCTGATCCATACTCCCCAGCTTCTCCTGGAGGTCAAATATAAGGCGGTCCTTCTCGACAATCTTCTGACGCAGTCGTCCGGTCTCAGACTCGAGCTTGGAGACACGCGATACAATAGCCATGGAAGTGATTTTCCTGGCGAGGTCGAGTTGGTCGTAGGGATCCGTGGGCATGACGGAGAGAATCTCATCGGGAAGATGAAAATCGGCGCCGCCGCCGGTGATAGGGTCGCTCATCGTCGCCGGGAAAGGGGTCGGAAGGTCCGGAAAATGGGTTAGAGGCAGTGCCAGGTGCGAGAGGGTTTGGGGCTCGGGGTGGGGGGCTCCGACGTTGGAAGCTCCGCTGTGACGACAGTCGTGACTGTCGGACAGGGATGAGGGGTAAAGAGGGGTATTTAGTTGAAATGTTGCCGAAGAGTGTATCTAATTTTGAATGTTTTCAAAGCGTTTCCCTCCAAATTCACGCATCAGCGCGCTCCTTGCCCCAGTCTTATATTTGGTAAGAATAATGTTATATGCACTTTATTGTACATACACTTTGTGTACTTCCTTTTCACTGTAGCTGTGAAATATTAAAATATTTTCAGTGTGGGTCCCACTGATACAGTGAGGAGAGAAGTGAACAAAGTGCATGCATTGTAAAGTACATATAACATTTTTCATTTGGTGATCAATGGCTAAAAATTGATCCTTTTTTTTTTTTCTTATTACTATTATTAGACTTTACATCATGACGTGGTTGTCCTCGTGCCAACTTAGTCAGATAAAGTTTTGATCATGACGTTTATCTCTTAGTAGGAGTTTAGTAGACCAGATCAAGATTTGAACAAACTTAATACTTCTTAGTACTCTATCACAACTTTTGTGTAAATGGATAATTTTACTTTATCACTCTACCGATTCATGTGTAAGATATGATCCAAATATAGTTTCAATAATCATGTAATATTCTTCTAATAGTTTAATGTTAAATCAATAGAGACAATTATATTAAACTTCTAAATGAGTAATGTAGTTATTTATATATTATCTTGTTTTATAAATTTGTAAAATTGTTCAATATTGCAAATCCTAACTTCCCAACTGAGTGAGTGATCCTTCTTGGGCAAGGAAGGACCAAAGCCATTCCCCCATTGGCCTGGAGTGAGAGGTACCAACCCAATCCCACCTATAGTTTTAGAAAGAATGGAACAAGTACCATTTAAGGGTAACATATAACATCCATAATAACTATTAATAACCTATTCTGTTATATTTGTATTTTATTTACACCACTTCTCTCTTCCCTACTTTCCCCTCTCGTTTTCCAATCCCATTTCCCCCAAGTGATTTTAGGGTTTATAGTGTAAAGATCCTCGGGGTTTAAAGATCATCACCCAAAAGTTTAAATTCCTCTAGTGACAACAGAAAACTTTTTCCACAATAAAAAAATAAATTTAGATAATTGAAGAATGAAATTTTAACAATTGCTTGTTTCACATATATGAACCTTTTACTTACAAAGAATTAGTACAAAATAAAATAAAAATATTGTGGGTTCCCAAGTTATAGGTTAAAATGGGGTGCCCAACAGACTATTTTATATTCATCCTGTCCTTGAGGATTTTGAAGGCCCCATTAGGGACTTAGCATAGGCTACTGGCAATGTTACTAGTTTTTTTGCTTTCCCTACATAAGCTCGCTTAGTGAAGTTATTGTAGTCATTCGCCTCAATTGCATCTAAGATCTGCCTATACAGCAACAAGGAGGCTAAAACCTGCAAAAAAAGTTGCAAAAGGGAAGTTTGAGATGCCATACAAATTTAAATATGAATTCACGGTATAGTCTACATGTGAAGCATCGTGAATAACAGTTGAAGCTACTCCATTTCGTCGTTGTTTAATGCATCTGGTGAAGTATTGAAGTGGGATAGTATGATGGATGGTGCCTCAAGAAACTGAATTGTTCACATGAAGTAAGAGGTTATATGAGAAAGTTTTGGATTGTACCGGCCATCTACTAGCTGAATTCAGTTCTGACACACCCTTCTCAGCTTCATCAAAAAACATCCGTGCTCTTTCAATCTGTTCCTTCATAAAACTCCTCCATTTGTCAGTCACTTTCCCTCTGAAAATGTCCTCATCTGATAGGCCAGCACATGCCAGCTCGTTTTGCGGAAGGTATACTCTCCCTCTTTAGCACTGCAAGATTGAGTGAGAAACAATCAGGGAAAGCTGGAACTAATTCTGATAAAACTGATGCCAAACTTATGTTTAATTTGAACCATTATATTCGCAGAAAGAGGACTCGGAGTTATAAACAACACAAACCATTTAACTGGTATCTCATCTAGGAGCACAATTCAAATACAATTACAACTTCCACATCAAAGATCTCAACTGAACATATGTTTTTCTCTTTCATGCTCATCCCACATTTGACCAACCAATCAGGATAGTTTAAAGAATTGAGTTCAGAAGATCCCATATATCTGGCTTACTGGCCTAAACTTCATCGCTAACACGAAGTTTGTGTTTCAAAGAATCAGTTCTCCCTTCAAGGTAAGTATTTTACAGAACATGGCAGGGCCAATTTGCACTTGGTCTTCATTCAACACAAGATGTTTCAAATCAAAATCGAGAAAAAGAAAGCAGGCTAATGTTGAGATTGATGTGAAATCTTACTCTTCACCAACATCCCTTAGAATGTTTGTTAGCTGATTTGCAATCCCAAGGGCCAAAGCTGCATTATATACACTCTCGGTGGTGGCCTTCGACTCTGGGCAAATTCCCATCACTGGAACACTCATAAGCGCCACAGTCCCAGCCACATAGTAGCAGTAAAGATAGAGCTCGTCGAAGCTGTTATATCTTGATTTTCTCAAGTCCAATCTCATTCCTTCAATCATGTCCTTGAATGGCTAGTTGAGAGAAAAAAAGACACAGGCACAGCAGTTCAGTGTGACTACTTGCAGTAAATTTTGCAATCCCACACAATTGAATTATCATTACCTGAATGTCGACGGGGTATTTTGATACACTGTCTGATAAAGCTGCATCATACAAGTCATATGGGCGGCCCTCAAAAAGATCATGTAACCTTTTCTCCCACCGGTCAAGAGCCACGGGAGTTATGTGAGAAGCATTTGGTCCATCCACTAGTTCATCAGTACGCCTGCACCACACTGAACATGGAGACCATATTAGTTGAATAATCTGATCAAAGAACCCTCCCAGTGAACACAGACCCAGTGACAAAGTGACTGCACATGACATAAAAAAAACTTCACATCGGAAGTTTTTTCTATTAACAATAAATTGTAAAAGCAATGGGAGATTATTCAAACATTTCCAGCCACAGGAGTCTTTTCTTTTTTGGGGGGAGTGGGGAGGGAAAATGGCATATGTTCCTGAGGACAATATCTCTTCAAGTAGGTCTGACAGTCGTTGTTACATTCGCCTACATCTAAGAAAATTGTCCGGACCTATGATATGCTATACGGACTGAATAAAAAGTAATTTATGATCATATTATTGGGAAGCCTTACCATATATTGCCCACACGGCTCTCTGCCTTTCTGGAGTCATGAGCAAAGTTCCTGAAAAAGAAACGTTGAATGTCAGATGAACTGTGGTAACATGGCCTGCACTCAATTTTCTTCCCAGCACACAATCAAAGCAAGTTTTTGTCTCATGTCTGCCTTTTCAATTAACAAACAGATGTCACAGGAAATAAAAAATGAATTTAAAGAATTTTTTTTTTAACTGAACTCCAAAAAAAAAAAAAAAAACAAAGTGCAGCCCATGTAGAATAATGTTGAACTCGAATCTGAGGTAAGAAAATCCAAAAGGGTACAAGGATGAAACCAAAAAACTTCTGTTCAGCTACCCAGAACTGAAAAGTTCAGAGAATCACAAGTAAAGAAGTACCCAAGTAAAAGGTCTTCGCATACTCAGCACAGACCTCCGCACACCTATCATACGCTTCATTCAACATATTCTTATCTTTAAAAACATCCGCCAGAGCTCTATCATTCCCATTCCCCCGCTCCCTCACCAAAGCCGCCTGCTTCAGCACCACCTCGTAGACCATCTCCTCCGAAGACCTGTACGGACTCGCCACCATGGTCGCCGAAGCGGAAAACCCATTGCAGGAAATCGAGCCAGGAACACGAACCCCACCGGCTCTCGGGAACACCGTCCAGAGATGAGCTGCAGACATGACACGACGTCTACTTTCTCTTACAGAAGGGGGAATCCGCTAGGCACCCATTGGAGTAAAAAAGAGGAGAGCGAGCGAGAAGAAGCAGAGGTGACACCGCCACCTTGTTCTTGTGGAGGGAAGGGAATCCTCTCTCACTCTCTCTCTATCGTAAAGCTCGCTTGGAATGGAGCCTAATACAGTGCAGGACAAAACGGGAGGAGCCTGCTTCTGTCTTCTTCTGGTAATGGCAACGTGGGTGACTCGAAGCCTTTCAATCCGTTCATAGGTTCCTCGTTCAAGACCATAAAAAAAATGTTGACTCAGTGACTCACCCAGTCAGTTACGAGGACTCCCAACCGTCTCACGCGATCAGGCCAAGATTCCGGGAACTCGGGCTGGCCCGGATCAACGGCCAGGATGGGTAACACGAGATAACGGTTGAGATGAATCGGTTCAGTATCGTGACGGAAACCTTTGTGTTGAAGAAGGCCCGCATGAGTGAATAGACAAAACAAGCAGATAATAGCGTGTAAGTGAGGGCAGGACGAACATTGTATTACAATGATGATCAAAGAAGACATCGAGATGGACACATGTTACATGGGAGGTGCCCTTAGTTATTTTTTTTCCATTGTAGTCTACATGTTACTTGAATAAAAGGGCTTTTGTCTACATGTTACTTACTCATTTCTGCGGTATTCTCTCTCTCTTTCTCTCTCATTTGCTCACTCATTTGTTCTCTCTCATTTGCTCTCTCATTTGCTCTCTCATTTACTCTCTCATTTGCTCTCTCATTTGCTCTCTCTCATTTGCTCTCTCATTTGCTCTCTCTCATTTGCTCTCTCATTTGCTCTCTCTTTTGCTCTCTCTCATTTGCTCTCTCATTTGCTCTCTCTTTTGCTCTCTCTCATTTGCTCTCTCATTTGCTCTCTCATTTGCTCTCTCATTTGTTCTCTCTTTTGCTCTCTCTCATTTGCTCTCTCTCATTTGCTCTCTCATTTGCTCTCTCGTTTGCTCTCTCATTTGCTCTCCCATTTGCTCTCCCATTTGCTCTCTCATTTGCTCTCTCATTTGCTCTCTCATTTGCTCTCTCTCATTTTCTCTCTCTCATTTTCTCTCTCTCAATTTCTCTCTCTCTCTCTCATTTTCTCTCTCATTTGCTCTCTCTCTCTCTCTCTCATTTGCTCTCTCTCTCATTTGCTCTCTCTCTCTCTCTCTCTCTCATTTGCTCTCTCTCTCTCTCTCTCTCTCTCATTGCTCTCTCTCTCTCTCCTCTCTCATTTGCTCTCTCTCTCTCTCTCTCTCTCTCTCTCTCTCTCTCTCTCTCTCTCTCTCTCTCTCTCTCTCTCTCTCTCTCTCTCTCTCTCTCTCTCTCTCTCTCTCTCTCTCTCTCTCTCTCTCTCTCTCTCTCTCTCTCTCTCTCTCTCTCTCTCTCTCTCTCTCTCTCTCTCTCTCTCTCTCTCTCTCTCTCTCTCTCTCTCTCTCTCTCTCTCTCTCTCTCTCTCTCTCTCTCTCTCTCTCTCTCTCTCTCTCTCTCTCATTTCTCTCTTTCATTAGCAAACTCTTCAAAGTCAGTGATCACACTCATTGTGATAGTGCTGCCATACGGAACAAAAGTAGGAAAACCACCACGTTTTCTCTTCCATTCATTAAATTCTCCTCTCCAATTTCAATTTTGAGTAATGCTATGCATGCTTTTAAAGTACTCTTGTCGATACTTCCAGTGACAGATGCCAGCTATGGCATCCATTTCACAATCCACCTCGTCAAATCTTCAACTTTAAACCCTAAATTAAGAATCATAAACCCTAAACCCTAAACCCTAAACCCAATTAAACCATAGACCCTAGACCCGACAAGCTTACTTCCCACTATACATATCATTATCCATCAATTTTTGGCCGAAGTAATATCCATCCTCTGATTTCAATATGCTCA
Source organism: Aristolochia contorta (assembly GCA_022405105.1). Classification (NCBI taxonomy): domain Eukaryota; kingdom Viridiplantae; phylum Streptophyta; class Magnoliopsida; order Piperales; family Aristolochiaceae; genus Aristolochia; species Aristolochia contorta. Next base: position 16,706,819 of record CM039670.1, on the reverse strand, counting down.
AAATCCCCATATGAGCATAATGGGGTCTGTAGCCCATGGTCTTTTTGAAGGATCCTCACTCCTTTAAGCGGAGGCCCAGAATGACGGGGTTTTCCCTCGCCGCTTACCAAATTTAAATTTCGAAAGCCCCAAGCGACACTAATCATCGCTCTTCGTCTCCCTTTGACGCCTCTCTGAGTCTGAGCTTCCGGGACGCTTACTCACTCTTCTTGAATAGCGCCGCCTGTTTCTCCCTTTCATCCTCTTCACTCGCCTCCGTCCTCATCACTGCTTCGTCTTCATCTGGTTCGATCGCTCGCTCGAGATTTATGCCAATTGGGGTTTGCTGGAACCGGAAGGGGTCACGACTGCGACTCTTCAAGTTTTGATTATTAATGCACCGGGATCAGGTAAAGATTTTGGGCGCCTTCTCCTGGACATCTTTAGTTGCATGGGGTGCTTCTTCGGTTGCTTCCGCGTCAAAGATGGCGATCGCCGTCAGCCGCCTCTTATGTCCGATCACCTTTCCTCGAAGGCCAAGGTGAAGTCTTTGATACCTTAGTTTCTATTTTATTCCTCCGAATCATGTCGATAATCGTACGTACCAATTAGGTAAATTGTTGATGTTTCAAAAATTTCTCTTCAGGATCCGCTGGCCTCGAAAAATCGCCTTGCGTCATTGCTTCTTGAAGGTAGTAGTCTTAATTTGGGTTATCGGTTCATCTTGTTTTTCTTAAGACTTTATCGGTTTAGAGTACTGAACATTTTCCACCATTTTCTTTGTTTTGATACTGCTCCAAAGATCAAAGTTCTCTTGTGGAGCATAGAAAGAGTCATGATTTGCAGACTGTGATGATTAGTGACGGTCAAAGCTTCGACGAACAGGAACTCAAGGATGAAGTAAAGTTTTTTTCTTTTTTTTTATGTTTATTTCGATTTCGTTTATTTTCTGTACAAGGATGTTCTAGTTGTCTGGAATTTATTTCTACAATTCTTGAATTATACCTATCAATCGGTGGCAAATAGTACGTGCTTCTCTATTGAAATGTATTTCTCATTTGTAGATGCTTCTCTACAGGCGAAATTTTTGAAGGCTTGTGGGACTATACTTCAAACTCCAGTTGAAATTAGGAAACGATTGGAAACAGAGACAGTTAAAGTTGGGGATGATGGGTCGTCCAACCTTAATTCTTGGCTTCCTGGTACCGCTTGCAAAAAACTAAATTGGGATGAGGAACAAAGTCAAATTGCTCATTCACCTTATAATCTCCAGGAAGAGAGAAATGTGTCCTCGGTACAAGAAAAGTCAGCTTTGCCTGAGGAGAAATCAAGAAGGTACATCTTTTAATTTGAGAAATTATTTAATCTCCACTTGTTCTCGATCCATTCTTTATTATCCAGTGAGACGAATGGTTTACTTCAAACTGCTTCAGGCCTATGCATGCAAGAAGGATGAGTTCCGTTATATGGTCAATCATCTAATCTATTATGTCTACTAAGTTTTTGATTTTTTAGCTGAAAATCCTGAACGATCATATTCATATTGTCCATTTTGTGTTATGCTACGTCAAAGATGACAGGCTTTCTGTTGATTTTGATGTTGCAAAATGTTATTCTAAAAAAAAAAAAAGAAAAAAAAATGATGCATAGGATTTTGAAAACGCTGACATCTGTTAGAGAGTCATTTCTGTTTGGACTAATTTTTTGGACCTTGGTCATTCATACTGGGGCCAATTTTGTTGGTCTATTCTGTTTGCTAATATACTATGTAACTGCTTGCAAGGTGCATTCCTCTCCTCTGTTTTTCACCAATCTGCTTATTTATTGCTCAGTTGCCAGTCCTGCTTTAATATATCCACCACTTGAATCTGTTTGCGTTTTAATTTTTTTTTTCGTTTTGCTTTCTTTTCTTGATTGCTATGAAGTATGCCGGAGCTAGAGAAGATGGAAATGTGTAGGGGTGACTCTCCTAGCAGAAGTGAGCTTGAGTGTACACATGCAGACATTCAATGCCTTCATGCGAAAGATAACGAGTTTATTTCATCTGAGCCTCCAGTTTCAAGAACACAATGCAGGATCAAGTCTGTAAGGTTTGAGGATGATAAAATTGATAACACCGATATTGTTTCTACTAGAGACACTCTGTTCAAGAACGAGACACCACGAGGAACACAAAGCAAGACTCCGGACAGTGATGATGGTAAACAACAACAGGTTGGACCTAGGTATTCACCTTACCCTACTCCTCTCAGACTTACTGATGACATGCAAACGCCAGGTACTGTTTACCCAGTAAAATCAGTGAATTTGGCAATGGGGAAGAATCCTCGTGTCCGTTCTTTGTATGTTTACCCAGTACTTAATCCTGTTGAGAACATTTCCCAATGGACTGCAATGAAGGAGGATCCTGATACCTTTCATCAAGTGCATTCTTCTGGTGAAATTCTTAACCTGAATAACGCAAACTCCAGCTGTGAAGCGACCAAGTGTCATGCTATTTTGGATGAGGAGAGGCCACTTCCTGTGGAAGCAAGTTTGTCACACTGGGTGAAACATCCATCAAAGGAAGATGGAAGTGCAAACCTTGCGACTCCGAAAGGAACCTCTGACTCTGGTCGAAGCACTGATATAGACAGGCCAATTATTGGTCTCGTTGCCACACACTGGACAGAAGAGGAACCTGTGCAGATTCCTCCTAAAGAATGGGATGGTAATGGCATTCCAAATTCCACAACAAAATACAAAGAGGTAAACATAGCTTATCCTTTTTCCTTTCTGTGAAACTGTAAGCTGTAGTATTCTCGTTCTGGTTTTCTATTAAGGCGGACTGGTTCCTCAACAGGATCAGAAAGTTAACTGGCACGCCACGCCCTTTGAAGAGAGACTTGAAAAGGCTCTCTCGGACGAAAGGCTTCTTCCAAGGTATTTTACTTTTAATGCCGATACATTCTTAGGCCCTTGAATGAAGCGTTTGTTCTTTGAGTTTTTGTCGCTGAAGGATTTAATTAAAAGCCTCGCTATCTGGGATGACGATTATGATTTGTAGGAAACTTCATACTGGGAGACCAATTCCTTTCGAAGAAGGTGAGGAGAGCGACACTGCAACTTCCTTCTTGTCAACCACCCCACAGAGAACAGTCCAGAATTGATGGATTGTGCACTCGCTGTTGTTGCATTTGTGAGTGTTTTCTTTTTGTAAATGGAAAGGCGCTACTCTTAATAGTTTTTTTTTGGGAGGGGGGTTTTTCTTGATTGTCATGAGCTGGAATCGTGTATATACGATATCATGTTCACTGGGGACCTTGTATACCACTTTGAATGGGTTGATGAGGTGCTTTGGACTTGGAAGGGCGTCTCCGTGACGGTTCAAATTTCAATATGTGATCCACCAAACTGGTTTGAGGTATTTTACAGTTGCTCAAGATGCAACATTCTGAATGATATTATGTTATATAGCTGTTCAGTTCAGAGAATGGAAAGTGGGAGTGGATCTCAACTTCAACGATATGGCTTAAGTATATGATATCGAGTGTCTGCCTTTTGAAACTTTGATGAAAATTTTGTTTGTTGAGTATCGTTTCTAATTATTTAGGGATAGGTCTGCTCCTTGCATGTACTAAATATCAGCTAATATCGATGGCAGAAGCATGCAGTCAAAAATCAGGATCAGGTCAGGAAAAGCTATATCTGTAGCAAGTAAATAATGTTTTAATTTTTCGTAGAATTTTTTGGAATAATTTATTTCTTTTTCTATAGAGAAAGGCCTGCTTCAGTAAAAAAAATGCATTGATTTTTAATATAAAAGTAAATACTAAATAATTTTAGCCAATTTTTTAAAAATTGTTAGTTGAAATAAATAGAAGCATTCGTATGCATTTAATTTTAGAACACGTAAATATTCAAGGAGCTGTTGAGGTGCGTTGGTTAAATAATTCTTTTGTAAAAATAAATGGTGTTTGCCTAAAATTTAATTTTAGTGAAAAATTACCCTTTTTTAGTGGATAATTACTTTTTAGTGAAAAATATATGGTTAAAACCAAATGAATACTATTATAATGATTAATTTTAGTGAAAATTAGTAAAATACGTTTTTTATTAGTGTGCAATCCAATATTCTAAAGTCTCAAAATGGTGTTTCTCTAAAAATTACTTCAAATTCAAAAAAAAAACACTGGGTTATATTTTATGAAAAATAGTTTTTCATTGAACATTTTATGGAGAGTCCAGACCCAATTCTCAAGCGCGAAGGGAAATCGAGTAACGTGGGTGTCTTTTATGTAAATATTTGGAAAAGTCAGGCCCCAATTGGAGGACTGGGACTCCGGTATAAGAAAGGGCATCGAGCAGGTTTGGAGAGGCGAGAGAGAAGCGGAGGGAGAGACGGGGAAGGCGGGAAGGTCCTGGAAGCGGCTGCACATGTGGAATGAAACACTGCGCATATGTTTTTGCCTGAAAGATCGACGAAATCGTGATGTGTTATGATGTCTCTCTTAGTTTTCAATCTGAATCTCTGCTGCTCGAACCTCTCTCTCTCTCTCTCTGCCTCCTCTCTCCGCTTCTCCTCGGCCTGATGATGGAGCCGCTGCGTGTAAGGATCTCGATCGAGAGCACCGCGCTGAAGGCCGTCCTTTTTCACAGATCTCTTTCAATGAAAAGTTTGCTTTCGATGACTGTTTTCGATCTAGTTTTGCTGTGTGGAGTGTTGTAAGAGAGATTTGTGAATGGCCGGATTTCGTCGAACGGTTGTTTGGTCGATCTCTTCGTCTTGGTTTGTTTGTTTTTTTTTTTTTTTTTTGGCTTGTCTGGGTCTCTGTTAGTACGAATTTCGGTATTTTGAGAGGTGTTTTGCGCGGGGCCTGTGAAAATGCGAGGTCGGTTTTGGATTCCGCGGCCGTCCTGGATTTTCGCTTCGTTAGTTCTTTGATTTTTTTTGGTGGTCAGGTGATTGAGCAGATTAGTTATGGTTCTCTTCTCTGTGATGGGTTGAGTAAATAGGGATTTGAGTTTGATGAAACTATTTCCACCATTTTGTGATGGATTGGATTCTATATTAAATATTTAGTATAAATCAGTTTAAAATATAAATCAATAAAAATGTAAATCAATAAAAATATATATCAGTTAAATTATAAATCTCTACAATATAAAATTATAAATCCGCTACAATATAAAATTATAAATCCGCTACAATATAAAATTATAAATCCGCTACAATATAAAATTATAAATCCGCTACAATATAAAATTATAAATCCGCTAGAATATAAAATTATAAATCCGCTACAATATAAAATTATAAATCCGCTACAATATAAAATTATAAATCCGCTAGAATATAAAATTATAAATCCGTTAGAATATAAATTAGTTACAGTTAAAATATAAATCATTTAAAATATAAATCTGTTAGAATATATAACAGTTAAACTTAAATTATATGCCAGAGAAAATAAATATAAGTTAAAATAAATTCCTGCCAAAAATTACACATGGCCCATGCAGGTCTCGAACCTGCGACCTTCGCGTTATTAGCACGACGCTCTAACCAACTGAGCTAATAGGCCACGATGTTCTCTCTAATTTAATAAATATAAAACAAAAGAAATAACTAACTTTCTTTCCATTAGTTGGACAAAAATAAATATAATTTTTATTATTTACAATTGATCAAATTGATGGGAACCACGAGAGTATAAAATTATCTAAAATTTGACAGAGACATCTGCATTACAAAGATGTGTATAATATTCGAATTTCTCTCTCCCTCGGTTCTGCTCCTCTTTGCTTCTCTGCAACGTCAAAGCAGCAACTAAAGGTCCAATCTACATAATTAGAAGTCATCACTATAGAGAGGTGGAAACGGATTAAGGCGTAGGAGGTCCAGCAGACAGCACAGCCTAAGGAGCAACGTAAATGTTAGTGAGATGGGTTGGAAGAAGAAGAGCAACGTAAATGTTAGTGAGATAGGTTGGAAGAAGAAGCTTGACTTCAAGTACTGATGAATAGGATCTTGAGGATGATTACCATGACCCATAATTAGGAGCAACGTAGATCAATGTATTGGAGGCGACTATATATTTACATATGGATGATCCTACCACCAGAGTTCGCTTCTAATAGGTGTGCAATCCGATGAGGACATAAATGGCTACCCCTGCGGTACATACCAATTGGAGGAGGAAAGCGTCACCTTCCTTTGTTTCCTCCTGGAGCATATTAGAAGGCTGTAGACACTGCGCAAGAGACAATTCAATAGGAATAAGAACAAAAAGAAAAGAGAAAAAAACTTGGCTACTCAAAAGAAAAGAGGGGGATCGAGGAAGAAAAAGTGGCGGTAGTGAGGAGGAGGCAGAGAACGAGAGAAAGAAGAAGAAAATGGAGAAGAGAAAAGGAAAGAAGACGGAAAAAAAAGCCGAGGTGGAATAAGAGAAGCCGAGGAAGAAAATGGAGAAGAGGAAGAAATAACTGTAAAAGATTATGGCAGGAAAAAAAGGGGAAGATATAGTTACAAGAAAAAAAAAAACAGAGAAGACAGCAAAGAAAGAGAAGAGGAGAAGGTTTATGCGAAAGAGAGACTTCCGAACACAGTGAACTGGGGATGAGGAGGTCGCGAAGAGCGTGAGGGGGAGAATTGATAGAGAGTCAAGACCACGGAAAAACGCAGACAAAGCCGCATGAAGAAAACTGCAACCACACCACTCTTCTTCCTTTCTCACAAAAATGGCCGCAAAAGACAAAAAAAGAGCAAGAAAAAAAAAAAGGCCAGGAGGGAGGAGAATGGGGCAGCCCATCGAAGAAAAAAAATCACAAAAAAAGCAAAACATACCAAGTTGAAGTGAGAAGAGAGAGAGAGAGGGGGTGATAGGTCCCAATGAGGGATAAAAAATCTTCTTTTGGTGAAGATTAAACCAATGATGATGCTTAATAATCTCTCCTTTCTCATCTCGTCTAACATTTATATAGAGACTAAGGTTACATAAATAATTCATGGGACAGAGATCAGGGAACACAATTCTTGATTTCAAGGGACACTATTGATTTCCAGGTCCCACTACAATATTTAGCATTCCTTTTTGGTATCCTTTTTGACCTAAGTGTGGTAGGTGTATCATTACTCCCTTCTTGAAGTGAAACCTTGTCCTCAAAGTTGCATGTGACACGTCTTGAATTGTTTGGAGCTTCTCCCATGTGGCATCCTCTTTGGGCAGTGTCTTCCACTAAACTAAAGCTTCTTGTACAAATTTGGCACCTTGTTTAATCCAGCGAAAATCGACAATATGTTCTGGCTCGAGTTGTAGGAGTCCCTCATCCCCACACGGAGGGAGGTCGATTTGAGGACCCATAAAATCTCTTTAGTAGAGAGAGAACACCGGGTGAATTTTGGAATTGGCTAGGAGACGGAGACGATAGGCCACAGGTTCAATCTTCTCATCAATGACGAACGGACTGTAAAACTTATTTGCAAGTTTTTGATGTGCACGTTTGAAGATAGAGTGTTGGCGATACGGTTGGAGCCTGGGTAGGACCAAATCGCCCTTAGCAAAATTTTCTTCTCGACGTCTTCGGTCAGCAATTGCTTTCATCCGGTTGTTGGCTTCCGCCAAATTGAATTTTAAAAGTTGGAGCACCTCGTCCCGGGTAATGAGAAGACGGTTGACCTCATTAACTTTGGAAAATCCTTCAGAGTAGTCGGGGAATAACGGGGGTAGCCAACCATAGAGGATTTAAAACGAGGACATTTTGGTAGAAGTGTGAAAACTGGTGTTATACCAGAATTCTGCCCATGGAAGGAAACGACGCCATTGACATGGCCATTGATGAACGAAGCACCGAAGATACTGTTCGAGACACCGATTTATAACTTCAGTTTGGCCGTCCGTTTGGGGGTAGTAGGACGAGCTCATGTACAACTTGGAACCGGACATGTTAAAAAATTCGCTCCAGAATTTGCTTATAAAAATTGGATCACGATCGTTCAAGATGGATTTTGGCATACCATGAAGCTTGATCACGGTATCGAGAAAGCATTCCGCCACGATTTTGGCCAAGAAAGGATGAGATAGGGGACTGAAGTGGGCGTACTTGCTGAGGCGGTCGACGACGACCAGAATGTAATTTTAATCTTACGAACATGGCAGACCTTCAATGAAGTCAAGCGAGTCATCATCCCACACTTACATGGAAAAGGCAATGGTTGAAGTAGACTGGTTGGTGCAAGGGTGTCCGACTTCGCTTTTTGGCATGTGAGGCAGTTCTGAACATATGCCTAAACAGAATTATACATACGCGGCCAGTAGAATTATTGGGCGAGCCTTTTGAATGTACTCAGTACCCCTGAGTGTCCCCCTATCTTTGAATCATGACACTCTTGAATTAGTTTATTTCATAGCGTGGTGGGGACGATAATTTTGCCTTTGAAATAATAGAGTCCTTGTTTTTCTGTAAAGGCTTCCTCTTTTTGTGTGGAAATCTTTTCAGCGATTGATTGAAGATAGGGATCAGATTTTGCTTCTTGTTTAATATCCGTCCAAATTGAAACATGAGATACAAATAAACCATGAAGAGAGCCATGATCAAGTCGGCGTGCGTGATAAGGCATATGCTGCCAAGTTTTCCTTTGATGGCTTATATATGATTTCATAGTCGTAATCGAGAAGCTTGACAACCCATTTTTGTTGTTTAGCTATTGCTAGCCATTGATCTAAAAAATATTTGAGGGATCTTTAATCAGTTTGAATAAAAAACTTTTGACCGAGCAAATACGGGCGCCAAATGCGGATAGCTTCAACAATTTCTAGCATTTCTCTTGCGTATATTGATCAATTAGGCTTGGACTGTCCTAATGCCCGACTCATGAAGGCAATAGGATGGCCATTCTGAGTAAGTATAGCTCCAATCCCGTTTTGGGAGGTGTCCGTCTCAATTGTGAAGGGCTCCGTGAAGTTAGGCATGGCCAATGTCGGAGTTGTAGTCATCGCTTTCTTAATAGTTTGAAAAACCTATGAAGATTCCTCAGTCCATTTGAACTGTCCTTTTTTAAGGAGATCAGTTAAGGGACGTGCTAAGATGCCATAATGCCGGACAAATTTTCTATAATATCTTGTCAACCCCAGAAATCCTCGTAATTTAGTTACACTACTTGGCGTGGGCCATGCAAGCATGGCTTTGATTTTGCTTTAGTCAACACATACGCCGCTAGTGGTCACAATATGTCTGAGGTACTCTAACTGCTGTTGTCCGAATGCACACTTAGAAGCTGTGAGAAAAAAATTATGGGTTCTTAAGATTTCTAATGCTTGATGGACATGGCTGAGATGTGCTTCCCATGACGGATTATAGATTAAAACATCATCGAAGAATACCAATATAAATTTACGCAGAAATGGTCGAAAAATGGAATTCATAATGGCCTGAAATGTGGCAGGTGCATTGCAAAGACCAAACAACATGACTAGATATTCGAAATGACCTTGATACGTCCGGAATACTGTCTTAGGTATATCTAGGGTATGTACGCGTACCTGATGATATCCGGCTCGCAAGTCGAGTTTTTTGAAATAGGATGATCCATGTAACTCATTGAGCATATCATCCACTGTTGATATGGGGAAGCAATCTTTGATTGTAGCTGTATTGAGTGCACGATAATCGGTGCAAAATCACCATGTGTTATCCTTCTTTTTGACTAGCAGGACAGGGGACGAGAAAGGGCTAGCACTTGGACGTATAATGCCCATGGTTAGCATATTTTGTACCTGTTTTTCAATTTCTCCTTTTTGAAAATGTGCTTATCGATAGGGACGTACGTTGATGGGCTGCGTACCGTCCTTTAGGAGAATATGATGTTCTATGTCTCGTAGTTGGGGAAGCGATGTGGGTTCCTAAAAGATGTCATCAAAATTCCGTAATATAACTTCCATGTTCGGATGACTAATAGTGGATGTTGACTCATCAGGGGCTGGTACGACAATTGAGAAAACCATTTGCCCTTGTAAGTGATCCTTGACAATTGATGATAGAGACGTGGAGGAAATAGGTTGTTGAATCCCATTTAATATGCAACCTCGATCTTGCCATTTAAATTGCATAGTCAAATCTTTCCAATTGCAAATGACCGTACCAAGCCTCTCCAACCATTGGATGCCGAGAACAATGTCGATGTCTGCCAATGGAGGGGAATAACAAGTTATATAAAAAAAGAGCCCTTGGAGAGTTATCGGTACCTGTTCGAAACGTCCTCGATAGATGAGCTGGTTGCCATCGACGATGTGGATGGAGAAGGGGGTCATTGGCAACACAGGGAGGTGCAATAGGTTAGCCGTCATGTGATTCAGAAAATTATGCATGGATCCACTGTCGATCAACGCGATCAGAGGTTGCAAGTGTTTGGTGATTTGCACCCTCATCGTTCAAGGAGACGCCCATCCCATCAAAGCATGGAGGGAGACCTCGTAATCGTCGGTCTGAATGGCCGTAGTGTCGTCTCTGTGCAGAAATTCTGCATCGTCTTCTTTTTCGAATAATAGCAAGTGCGGTCCTTGACAACGGTGAGCTGGTACGAATTTTTCTGTGCAATGAAAACAGAGCCCTTGAGCTCTTCTTTTCTGCATTTCCTCCCAATTCATTCGCTTTGGAGGCACACGGGATTTTTGTGTATGACTGTCCATTCCAGTGGTTGATTGATTGGGGAAAGGCTGTCGTGGGAACCTTCTCTGTCAATTTAACTATTCGTCTGTGGTTCTTGCCAAGCTAATTGCTTCTTTCAACGTTTGGGGTTTGAACATGCGTATCCCATCTGCAATCTCAGCTTTCAAGCCTCCCATAAATGTCCCTACTAGTGCTTTCTGAGTCCACTCATGGACTCTGTTCCCCAACTTCTCGAACTCCTTTTGATAATCCCGTAATGTTCTGTTCGATGTGTGAAAAGGGTCTTGTCAAAGTCTTCTCCTTCTGTAGGGTCAAAACGTGCCCAAAGCTCCTCTTGAAATATTGGCCATGTAACTGTCCGATCCTCCTCCTTGTATGGTCGGTGGAGCCATTGCCACCAATGATTTGCTTCCCCTTGTAGGTGGAAGCCAGCTAGCCTGACTTTCTGATCCTCAGGTGTTTTTTGAAATTCAAAAAACTGGTCCGCTCGATTGAACCATTCAGTCGGGTCGTCACCTCCAAATAGTGGAAATTCAAGTTTAGTAAGATATGGTAAAATACCGGACCTCGTATCAGTATCTTCATGGTGTGAATGTAAAGAGTTTCCTTGTTTGATATATGGTGGTGACGATGGAACTCTAGATGATGCTATAGCATCAAAGAAAGTTTTTAGTGATTCCTCAATCTTTTGCATCCGTTCATTGAGGCCGCTCCCGAGCTGTTGAATGCCTTGCTCCAGAGCTTCGATACGCTCTTTGTTAGTTGACATCGGACTGATAGCTTTGATAGGTCCCAATCAGAGAAAGGATAAAAAATCTTCTTTTGGTGAAGATTAAACCAGTGATGATGCTTAATAATCTCCCCTTTCCCTTATCGTCTAACCTTTATATAGAGACTAAGGTTACATAAGTAATTCATGGGACAGAGATCCTGATTTCAGGGAACACAATTCTTGATTTCAAGGGACACTAATGATTTCCAGGTTCCACTACAGATATTTTGCATTCCTTTTTGACCTATGTGTGGTAGGTGTATCAGGAGGAGTGAGTGAGAGAGAGAGGAGAGAGAGAGAGAGAGGGGGGAGAGAGAGAGAGAGAGGGGGGGAGAGAGAGACAGAGAGAGCAAGAGGCGGAGCCGGAGATGAATAGAAATCAAGGTCATGGAGGAAGAAGATCGATAAACCTCACCAATTTATAATCTTCAATTCGCTCTCATTTATTTGACAAGAACATGAAACAAACTGTCTTAATCACCTTCCTCAAACTGGAGAAAGAAACCATCACTACTCCACTCCACTGCTCTTCCAACTTTTCTTTATGATGACTGCAGACAACCCACATGCTCTCACTTTTTTTTTTCTTTTAAAACCAATTCCTTATAACCTTCCAACCTAAAAGGCTAAACCAGACAACCTCTGCATGTATGTGTATATATAGGTAAAGTAGGATTCGGTTTTCGAAATACCTCTTTTGGCACTACCACGTACCTACCCCTTGTTTGTACCTTGTTCATGAAAGAACAATCTCATTGAACCAAAGACATTTAGGTGTTAATTAAAATTCCCAAACAGGACACTTAGAACAGATCAGTTTCATCTGTATATCCCTTGGAGACGAGATTTTAGGTTTGGATCACTTGGGCACCTCCAACCAATTCGTGCATAAAAAAAAAATCTATATCCCTTCCTTATACAAGTTGGGTGATACAATATAACTAATGAAACCCAGCTTTTGCTGAACTATAAGACTTGATCCCAATCTTCTTCTCCAGCTTCTCAAGAAATTTGTATTTTTTTTTGAAATTTTATATTTTATTCATTCATTCCAGAAATAAAGTAGAACCCAAATTGGGCCTTTTCAGTACAATGAATTAGGAGATCTTAATAATAAGATGTTGTTCGCGTAGATTGGCTAGAAGATCAACTCTTTCATTAGCACTTCTAATTACATGGTCCTAACTTAGTACAACACTAGTAAGATCATAAATTTCCTTTAATATGGAATGCAATCTTCATGGCTCTTTGAAGTCATTCTACACCACTGAATAATCACTTGTGAGTCACCTTCAACATGTAATGGCCTGATAAAATTGGTGTTAAAAAAATACTTTAGCCCTTGTAGTAGACTTCTTACTTCAGCTATCGTGGAATTAGTGATGCAAACTGGCCCAACTTAGGCAAGAAGAATGTTCCCCGTATGGTTCCTAATAAATCCATCTGCACCACTAGGGCCAAGATTACCCAAAGAGGAGCCATCTAAATTTAACTTGTAAGAATGAGGTGGTGGAGCATCCCATGACTAGGTTCTAATCACAACTTTGTCCACTTTCTCTAGCATGGACTTCTCAAGAATTCCATCTTGTAGCACCATCAACATTCTTGTAAAGATTTTGTGCTTTCAACCACCCAATTACATGGTGAGAGATAAAACTGCAAGTTTCAAACTAACATTGTTTTGTTGTGAAAAATTCTATAATCTCTCTCTTTCCATATGAACCATGGGATATAACCTAAACAACATTTGAACATCAAAATTCTTTTGAAGCTAAGGCCAAAAGAGCCGACTAGTCTCGCCATGCCATGAAAATCACGAGGGACAACATGCAGAATTTGTTTAAAATAAAAGTCTATATCCTCCAGGTTTTTTGGGCAATAAATTAGAAGGTGATCAATTGATTCTGGTGCATCATTGCAAAAGGGATACAATAGATTAGATTTGCACACCCCTTCTCACTAGGAGGTCTGGGTGGGTAGTCTTCCATGTAGACAACACTAACTGAAAAAGATCAGTTTCCTTGGGCAAGAGAAGGACATTGCTGCAACAGCTTTGTGATTTGAGTTTGTTGCCAATGAGAGAAGAGTATAACTAGACCTAACCAAATATGATCCAGTGGGTTGAGAGTGGAGGGGATGAGGTGTCCGGTGTGACAGTGTGAAGGTTTTAACAGTGACAAGAGAGTCCAGAAGCTTAGAGAGGTCATTTTTAGGGCCCATCGAATGGAATAACCCAAACAAAAAAAACACAATTTCTTTTGGCCTTTGTTGCCAGCTGCCTCGACCATGTACGAACGTGCCTCTCTGATTCTGGACCTTGTCACATGTACCCTTTAACTGCCTTCATGATTCAGTACTCCTGAATCTCGTAATATATAATTAAACAGGACGACATATATAAGAATAAGATCTATAGAGGTTAATGTTATAATTCTATCTTCATGTAATGAGATGGTTTAATTAAGATATTTCGTATAAATTAAGCAAGCTTTGGCCTTGGGATCTTCCTCTTCAATTAATTGCTTTAAATTCTTAATGGAATTCCTTATTGATATATACACGATATATAAAATCGAACAAAAAAATTGAATATATATGGAGATTTTAAGGTCTTAAAGTAATAAGTAAACAAAGTCATATTTAAACTTTACATGTTTTTTATACTAGTCCGTGCCTGCGCAGTTTACACTTTATGACTTCTTAGAATTCTCCATCTTTGCTGCTTGCCAAAAAATAAAGAATAATCCTTCTGAGGTAGATCTTTGATAACTCCTTTTGCTGGCTAGCAATTTTAAGAGCCTCAACATCATTGAGGTCTCTTCGAACAAGTGGTAACCAATTTATATCATTTGGTTGCCCACTTGGGGGTAATATTAGAAATAATATAATTCTGATCTCTCATCAGATTGTATAATTAGGAAAGTTTTTCAGCTAGTGGACACTCACTAATCCATTTGCGAGTCCAAAAATGTGTGTTGTTTCCCTTGCCAGGATGAATTTAGATATTTTGAGCTAGGATAGGTATGAATTTGACATTCCTTTTCGATATTGGGGATAACTTTGAAGATCTCATAGGTTCAATCTATCACTCTTCATGTTCACCTCAAGTAACAAATTTCTTCCAAGTTGTATCACCTTCAGTATTTAGTTTCCAAAGTCATTTTAACAAAAAACTCATTTATGTGCTCAACCTTTCTAATTCCCAAGCCACCTTCCCCATTTGATCTACATATGTCTTCCCATTTAATTATATGAATTTTTTGACCTTCCAGATGATCTAGACCTCAAAAAGTTTCTCATAAGCCACTCCATAGAATTTACGATAGATAGAGGATAATAAATTGTGTAGGCGAAGTATTCTAGAGCATCATAGGCAATGGCGAGAGATCCACCAATGACCTAGGAGATAGTGAGCCCCGAGTTCTTGAGTTGACTTGGTCAATTTTTTAGTTAGGCTGTGTTATTCAGTCATCTTGTTCTACAACACAGATGGACCGAGTCATCGAGTCACAACTGAGATCATCTTCATGTTCCCCCGAACGTTTGCACACCACTTCGAATGGGGGGATTATAGATTCATGTTTCAACAGTATAACGTAGAACTAACCGTCGACTTTCACATCTTTCTATTGCTCATCTACTGGCCATTTCCTGGGCCTGACTTTTGCAAGCGCATACATACACCATATTTCTTCTATTCGTGGTTGCCTCATCAAATTTGAGCAGATTGGCGAAGGAATTTGCCAAGTTTGCCAACACCTCCGACTCCCATAATTCGGGGGGAACTCCCCAAATTTGAACCCACAAAGATAAGGGTTCAGTCTCTTCGGCTTGCTCCCATTTTTAAGTCTCCTACCATTGAACTTCATCTGAAACATTTTAACAGAGGAGACGGATCTCGTGTGTAAGCATCGTGAGCAGTAATGAGCCACCTTCCATTACCCAAATGATGTTTGGGGTATATAGTTGAGCTCCCAGTGGTGTTGCACCTTAAGCCCTAATTTTTCAGCATCGTGAGATGGTTGATTGAGGTTTGCAATTATGTTGTTAGCCAAACTTTGTTTATTGTGCTCCCATTTGCTCCTTGCTCTAGGTTCAATTGGTTGAAACCTGAGGGGTAGGCTGCACATCTATCATTGTAGAGGGGAAGAGCTTTCAGAAAGCGTTGACGAGACATTTCCAGGAGGAGATGACATCAGAACGAGTTTCTGGCAGGTAGATCCTTGCAAGGACTTTCCGTGCCCTATAGCGCACTAGTTTGCACTCCCTAGTCATTTGCTTGAAGGTCGAAATTGTGTATTGAGAGTCTTCCCACCATACCTCCTTTGATCCGGTTTGTTGTGAGTCCAAGATAGCACCGATCTGATCCAAAAATAATTCTCCAATTTGAAAGGGGATACAAATGAAAGAACACTTCTCTCACATTTCCACCACGATGCAGATTGTGAGACTTGATTATTTGAAAGTTATGGAGAAGGAATCCCCAAATTTGCAGCTTCCGAGGGGTTTCGATCTCCCAGTAAAAGGTTTCTACTACCTCTCAATGGTTTTCCAAGCTTCTGAGGGGTTCTCCTTTGGTTTGGGATCATCTTCGCTGCCGGTGAGAGAGGTTGACCTTCGTTCTCGCCGATTCTTGGGTCGCCCCTCCTGTGTCGCCTCTTATGTTGTTCTTCAAAATTTGTAAAATTATGAAAACATGGGAATATATAACATGGTCAATTGTGTCAATATGAAATATGTCCCTTGGCATAGTAGTTTGTAATTAGATGACTGAAATGGTACAAGGTATCAATTAAAATCATCGAATATTTTTTTTGTAAAAGTAATTATTTTTAATATAAAAAGTACTGTAGATTGGTACAACGTATTGTATTCACTATGCCTGCTACTACGTAAGTTGTTTTACATCCACGACAACCTTTATAGAGTTTTTCAATTTGGAAAATACTATACGTATTGTCGAAAGTACTCACCATTGGATGATTTCTAACATGAAGCATGACCCACATGCTAAGTATCCCCAATGCAATTAATGATGCCACACCCTTTTAAACATGTGATATCTATGTCTGAAATACTCGACGACGAAGTTGAAAAGTTGGGGAAAAAGAAAGATGCACAATTATTCGTTGTCGTTTCGTGCCTGGCGCCAAGATTGCGAGTGGAATCTACTGAGTACCTGAATATTAGAGTCAAGTATCTCGGCCGGATTTGATACATCACACCTGTGGTTCTAAAGTGAACTTTCTCCATACAATTAATGCGCTTAAATAAATTAACTCTTTGAAAATAGATTTATAAATATATTTTAATAAAATATATAAACAAATATTGGTTATTTAATTTCCTAAAAATAAATAATATTATTTTCATCACTGTTTAAAACCGAACTAATCCAACGGACCGCTTTTTCAGATGGTTTGGTTTGTATAATAATCGGGAAGAAGATCCGGCCGATTTTCTTGGTTTAGCCGTTGAACCGGTTACTACTGGCCCCAAAAATGTGTTTAAAACCTAAAAACAGCATATTCAACTTCAATATATGTTGGTATTCATCCCTCACTAACCCCGTTTACCCGCCAGTTGAATCTTATTAAACCGAACCAAAATCAGATGTTTTACAGGTTCCAGTACCAGTTCGATTTTTAAAACTTTAATTTTCATAAAAATATTTTATTTTAGAACTATTTTTTAATAATACTTCAGACCGTAGAACTTCGCTCATGTGAAGTCGGACACCCCATGACGTCGCTGCCTCCCAGTGTTCGCTTCCCACGAGACGCTCGCCTGAGCCATACACGACAAAACATTAACAGTGTGACCAATCTCCACGACGAATCCCGCCTCTGAAGATTTTTAGTATAAAACATCTACCTCTGTTTCTGCTTCACCAAAGAGAAAGATTAGTTCCGAGAGAAAGGAGAAAATGGTGGTGAAGGTGCACGGCCCTTCGTACGCTTCAGCAGCCAGGAGGGTGCTGGCGTGCCTCATCGAGAAGGAAGTGGAGTTCGAGATCATCCCGGTTGATCTCATCGCCGGAGAGCAGAAGAAGCCCGAGTATCTCAAGTTACAGGTCTCTTTCTCCTATCTCCTCTCCTTCTTGCTCTTTATTCGAAACTCTCATTTGGGTTTTCGTACTTAAACGTTTTCATGGGTTGCAGCCATTCGGGATGGTCCCAGTTGTGCAGGACGGAGATTTCAGTCTTTACGGTAAGCTACGAAGAACTATTTACAGCTCAATGAATGGGGACTGTTCTTCTATTTCCCTTGTATTTATGGTGTTGAAATTTGAATTTGCAGAGTCGCGAGCTATCCTTCGGTATTACGCGGAGAAGTATGCAGCACAGGGGACTAACCTGCTGGGGAAGAACTTGGAAGAAAGGGCAGTGGTGGAACAGTGGCTGGAGGTGGAAGGACAGAACTACCAGCCGTACATTTACACTTTAGTTCTTCAGTTGCTGTTTTTCCCCAAGATGGGGAAGACGGCAGATGAGAAGACCGTGAAGGAGAGTGAAGAGAAACTGGCAGAAGTGCTGGACGTCTACGAAGAGAGACTGTCAAAGAACAAATACTTGGCAGGAGATTTCTTCAGTCTGGCTGATTTGAGTCACCTTCCTTTCACTCACTATATTGTCAATGCTATGGACAAGGCTTATCTGATCAAAGATAGAAAACATGTGAATGCTTGGTGGGAAGATATCTCCAGTAGGCCTTCTTGGAAGAAGGTTTTGGAATTCTGAGAATCATCTTTTTCCATGATTACTAGAAAATATATTACGAAGAACATATTTTTAGCGAAATTGTTGTATCTGGGTATTGAGAGGATTCATCCACTTGTGGAAGTTGTCAAATGAGGATGTTTTGGTTGATTCTGCAATAAACGCATTTTTGGGTATGTCGAGTTGGGGTCTGTTGGTGGTTTTTTCTACCTATTGAAGCTTGCAAATAGCCTTCTTTTGGTTGAATCAGTAAAAGAGAAGACAATGTATAACCTCAATTAAAGGGTGTAAGTTCCCAATTTGATCCTCTGAAATCTTACCTTGCTTTTCAAATCAATCTTTGCAAGATCGTTGAGCATAACAAAATAATGAAAGAGCAAAATGGAGAGGTTGCGCTTTCTTTGTTTACGAGACTGACAGTGATACAAGAGGGTTAAGGCAGTGTTACGTGGTATGTGAGTATGAAACTAGTTACATTTTTTATGAAAGTACAACCCACACTCTTAATTTCTACCTTGTACTGGGCTCAAAACTTTTTGCAGATTTGCCGTAGTCTGGAGATAGTTAGGTCTGCACCTCCAAATCCATCCAGAACAGCTTTGGCTGAAGGGAACTCAGCTCTGGAAGTGAAGCTGGAACAGACAATGGAACTTATTATTATAAAATCAGATATATTGGCAATTAGTAACACAAGTCAAAGAACTTAGAGCAGGCAAGTGGGCAGCCAATTTATACTGTTACTCTCAAGCAAGATCAAATAGCAGCCGATAACAGATAAAGAAATTACCTGCTCCTAAGAACCACACAAAGCATGCCAATTTGCTCAGCCGCAAGCACCCCAGATTGGCTTCCTGCAATAAGAACACAGTTTTGCACAGGTACACCAGCATATTCTGCTCCAGCACGCAATGTCACCACAATCTTTTTCAAGCTGGATGCTCCAAATGCAATTTTAATCAGCTTTCATTAATAATATTATAGAGAAACAATTAATTGTTCTCAGGGTCCAATATATATCCATCTAAACCAGAAGCTCTGCTAAAATGTAGAGTCCACCTCGAGCATTAAACTTAGTCCTCATTACTAAGTATGATGTGCAAATAAAGAATGTCGACCTCGTTTACAAAATGAATTAGTCCACCAAGGAAATAAGCACGTGGATATATGATAAAAAAACCACATAAAATCCATAGTTATTTGACAATCGAATGTATTCGATATATGAAAATAATGTCACAAACCTCTCATTAGAGCTTGTATCAATGTCAACACTCAATTTCAAGATAGAGGCAACCTCCTCAGCTATTCTTTGTTTCTCAAGAGAAGCTGTCTCAATTGACAAAGTACAGAGGTTGAGTAGCATATTAACAAAGACAATTTTCCAGAGTGAAATGAAACACAGGAAAGCTTGAGCAATTCGAAGTTTCAAACCTGCTTTGCTTGCTTCTTTAGCTAGTTCCTCATCCAGACTAGAAGAAACTCCTTTACCAAATATTAGTTGACCATAGAGACTTCCTTCCATTTCTTCCTTGCCAACTATTTTTATCTTTAGAATTCTTTCATTTCCCAGCTTTTCGACAACAGACCTAATAAAATGAGGGAAGCTGATTGGGTAACAGCTATTTCTACAGTATTTCCTCTTCTGGTTCACCATTCTTGGCATCTTTTAAAATAGCTAGCGGTTATAAGATTTCACAAATGCCATGCATTGGATGAATCTCGAGATAGATGCTCTTTCTTCTCCTTCATTTTTTTGAATTGACAAAGCACATGGTGTTTATTAAGTCTTCAACGGATACTCACTCCCACTCAAAACAGAGGAAAGACATTCAAATATCACTTTGCCAACAGAACAGTCATTTACACATTCAACAACCTTTTCTTACATAGGTTAATGTAGCATTTATGATTGTAAAACCAAAAATACTGCCATAATAAAAGTATCTGAAATACTATAACAAAAGTATCTAAATCAAATACACTAAACATGCTTTCTAAATGTCAGCTAAACATGTTACACTACTAGCCTTTTTTTGTTTTTTTTTTTTTTTTTTGCAAGAGATATTACCATGGAAAAGATGCTACCACAAAGAAAGTGATTCAGAGTCTAAGAGGAGAAGACAAAAAGAAATTTAAAAACAAAAGAATTACTATTTTCTTGGTTGACAAGTTTCATAGAAGATTCAGTTTCAGCTCTCATGCATTCTGCAATGGTTAAACATGTGTATGACAAATTATTGATACCACTAAACTTAACGTAAAAAGTATGGATTTCTAGACATGATAAGAGGTAACCTTGTAGCCCTAATAAAATGTATTTGAATGGGTACAAGAAAGTCTCAGAAGGCATATACCTTGCCATTTTATCACCATTTCTACTGTAAGCTGTTAGCACTATCACAGGAACTCCTTCATTCAATGCATCATCAACGAAACTGCATGACACTGAAATAGAATCAAACTATTGCATCTCTTCAATGAGTGACATATAAAGTATTGTAAACCCCCAGCAATAAATTTATATAGATATAGAGGTAGATAGTACTGCTATTTTCTGTTTAACCTGACAATTATTGACTTTGCTTCAATCTTTCAGGAACAAAATAGATCACCACCCTCTTAAATGAAAAACTTAAAGATAGATAGTACAGCTAGTTAAATGTATTTCTGTAGCTCGAGGTAATCTAGCACACTCACTCCCGATTTTATCCATCTATGGTTGTTTAAAGTGGGGATGGGCAGTCTCATTGTTGTATAAATAAGCATGTCTTTTCTGGTTTAATTTTATGATCATTAACATTGTTAAAGCTTTTAGTTCCAAAACTTGAAAAAAAATGTTTGCTTACAACAGTACCCTGTAGATTGAATCAACCTCTCTCACTTTTGCCATCTATCGCTACAGGAACAGAAAATTAGTTCTTCAAAATCTTGAACTCTGTTTGGGCCATTACCTTAGTCTTGCTTGAAGGTCAGGGAAATTAGTGACATAGCTAAGAAAGCATTAGTGCAAGATAGAACTATAAA
Source organism: Aristolochia contorta (assembly GCA_022405105.1). Classification (NCBI taxonomy): domain Eukaryota; kingdom Viridiplantae; phylum Streptophyta; class Magnoliopsida; order Piperales; family Aristolochiaceae; genus Aristolochia; species Aristolochia contorta. The sequence continues at coordinate 16,685,678 of CM039670.1, read as the reverse complement.
CTGCTGAACAGAGACTTCTAACTGTCCATGTTAAATTAACAATATTTCAATTTGTTTTTTTTTTTTTTTTTTTTTTTTTTTGAATTGTGGCTTGTCATTTTATTTCATTGCCCAAAGGCTATCAAGTTACAGAACGGGCCCGGCGGCCATTACAATCAGAGAGAAATTAGGGGGTCCATAGAACAAGATGTTGTTCATTGACCCCTTGCTTAGCTTATACATCAGCCCTATTATTTGCACTCTAAGGAGGGCCTCCAATAGAAGGAAGATCATAAAGCATTTCATTGAGTCCAAGGTGGCCTAAATTAGGCCTGAATAATCACTTTGGAGTCCCCTTCAACATGTAAGGGTCCAACAAGGAGGGCCTCCTTAAAGATTTCAGTCTATAGGCCTATTGGGCCAGCATGAAATCAGAGCCAGCATGAGCACAACATCTCCTTGGTGATTTTGAATGAGCCCACCTACACCCGCAGGTCCAGGATTGCCCATAGAGGAGCCATCAAAGTTTAACTTATAGGAACAATCTGGAGGAGGCTGCCAAGATTGAATTTTGGTTAAGGTCTGGTCACCCTCTTGGGCATATGCTGCCCAAGATACCCAAATAGTAACACGGTCAATACTTCTGAATTCCTTCTGCAGCTTCAACCAACCAAAAACATGATAGAGGATAGTATGATAGGTATCCCTCCAACATTTGGAAGTACTGGAGAACACTCTGTTGTTCCTCTCTTTCCATAATAACTATGGGATGAATCAGAGGCAGCACTTTAGCATTAATCTTGCTTTGGTTTGGACTCCAAGGAAGCTAATCATCTTAATGAGGCCACCATAGAGATTCTGGGGCATCTCAGTAAGAGGTCACGAGTTGGCAATCGTTCCCTCAAGCAACACCATGCAAAGAAGCTTTGTTTCCTGGGACAGGAAAGTTTCCAAGCAGCAGCAGAAACATGGGGTAAAGTGTCTTGGACAGCAAGGCATGAATAACAGGATTTGACAGAGTAGAGCCCATGGGGGTGGGGCTTCCATATCAATTCACTTGCTGATCCCTTCTCAAATAAATACCTCCCAGTTCATCTTGTAACTCAGCAAATTCAATTGCTTCCTCATTACTTAATGTTCTTCAAAGTACTCCATTCCAGTTAATATCCTTTAGTTGTCCCGAGGGAGCAAAATCAATTATGGAGCAATTCTGATTCCAGGCTAGAAGATAGACTCTAGGAAACCTGGCTGAAAGCCAAGTGTCAGTCCAGAAGAGGGTCTTATCACCCTTACTAGGCTGAATCGATGTGTGCTGTCTGAAGTGGGGTCAGAGTTTGATTATTCTCCTCCAAGAGCCTGATGTCTCAAGCCACCACCAACTATTCCTGTTGTTTAATGAGCCAGCCACTAGTCTTGTCCATGTTTTGTCCTCATCCATATTCAGTTTCCATAGCCATTTCATCAACAATGCCACATTCATCTCCTTGATCCTTCTTATACCCAGACCTCCATGTTCTTTTGATTGACAAACGTCATCCCACTTAATGAGATGCAACTTTGATTTATCAGATGATCCTGACCACAAGAAGTTCCTCATGATCCTTTCCATACTGTTCACTACAAAGATAGGGCATTGCATAAAGGAGAGAAAATATGTTGGGATTCCCAATAGACATGCTTTAATTAGTGTGAGGCGGCCAGCTTTTGAAAGGAGCTTCTCTTGCCATGTGTTCAACTTATTATGCAACTTTTCAATGACTGGGTCCCACAAGTTGCGTGGAGCTTTTTGATGTATAATGGGAGGCCAAAGTATGTAGCTGGTAACTGTCCCACCTTGCATCCAAAGGCATCAGCCATTTCATTCAGTTTGATATCATCAATTGCAAAACCAAAAATGGAAGACTTGGCCCAGTTAATTCTCAGCCTTGATGCTAGTTCAAATAAAATCAGTATGCTGTTAACAACACTCAGTTGCTCGATAGTACCCTTACAGAATACGATGGTATCATCTGCAAATAGTACCAACGGTGTATGCAAGTGATCTTTGTCAATTACTTCTTCCAACCAGCCCTCGGTCATAGCAAGATGGAATAGACACCTCAGTCCCTCACCAGAATATTAAATAGCATAGGTGATAGAGATCACCCTGCTTAAGACCTCTAGTTGGTTTATTAAAATCATGGGAGCCTCCATTAATTAGTATGGAATATCTAGTGGAAGCAAGACAGGCCATGATCCATTTCCGCTACCTCTTAGCAAATCCCAGCTGATCCATTATAGTATTAAGATAGCACTACGAAATTCTGTGAAATGCTTTCTCGAAATCAAGCTTGAGGATTACCTGAGGTTCACTAGACCGCTGACATAAATGAATAATCTCGTGTGTATTCATAGCTGCATTCATGATCACCCTGCCTTTAATAAAGGCGTGCTGTTCTGAACTGATAACATGCCCCATAGCTTGTTGTAGTCTTGCTGCCAGGAGCCTTGCTATGATCTTGTAAGTGCCACCTGCTAGGCTGATTGGCCTGAAATCATTGACTTGTTCCACACACTCTCTTAGGGACCAAGGTTACAAAGGTTGCACCGAGGGCTGCTGAAGTGAGGCCATGATGGTAGAAGTGGTTAAGAAGGACAACCACATCATTACAGATGATAGGCCAGCATACTTTGAATAATTCTCCATTGTATCCATCTGGCCCAGTAGCCTTATTATTTGGCATCTCCTGTCCAGAAATGTCAATCTCATCTAGTGAGAAGGGCTTCTCAAGCGTGACGACAAGTTCTTCAGGCAGCTTAGTACAGAAAATCCCTTAAAGCCGTGGTCTACTAGTAGACTCCTCAGTATAGAGACTTGTGAAGTGAGTCACAATGCTGTTTATGATGATGTCTCTCTCAAAAGCAACCTCTCCATTAATAGTAAGGGAGGAGATTCTATTTATCCTTCTTCTATGTGATGCAATCGCATAGAAGAACTTTCCAGTCCCATCTCCATCCATAAGCCATTTTATGTCTGGCCCTTTGTTCCACAAAGTTGCCTCCGTTCGTAGAATATTATTCAGTTCAACCACACTGTGAGCCTTGTATTGATCTCCTCATCACTTAATGATTTGGTTTCTTCAGGCTGATCATGTATATCAATTTGGTTGTTCAGATCCTCTCTTCTTGCCATCCAAACTACCTTATTATCTTTTGACCAATTTTGAAGCTCTTGTTTCAGCAATTTCAGTTTCCTGACAAATCTCCCTCCAATAGGTCCCACGTCTTTTAGATTATTCCACCACATTTCCACCATTTGATAGAAGTTCTCTTCTCTAACCAATAGTTTTCAAATCGAAAGGGTACACCTCCCCAATTTTCAGAATTTGAGTCTAGTTGGATAGGCCAATGATCAGATAATAATTTTCCAAAGTACCCTTGCAACTAACATTAGGATATAAATCCAACCAACAAGTGGAGCACAAAAATCTGTCAAGCCTTGATAGAGTGGGGTTTCTCCTCCCATTACTCCACGTGAATGCTTTCCCGGACACTGGGAGATCGATGATTCTGAGGCCCCAAGAAAGTCAGTGAACCCTCTCATTGTTGTAGTGAATGATTCAGCAGGAGGTGATCTCTCATTCCTGGCTTTTATAGCATTGAAGTCACCTCCAAATAGCCACGGTTCACCCCATTGAGACATCATTGATAATAGCTCCTCCCAGAGTTCTGATCTGCCACTTTAGGTACTTGGGCCATATACCCCACCAATGAACCATGATTTGTTATTAGAAAGATCCTGCAATTTCAGAGAGAGACAATAAGTACCCACATAAGAATGTTGGACAGTTATAAAATTGGGTCCCAAATAATTAGGACACCCCCCGCAGTGCCCACAATATTTAAAGCTATCCACTTGGGATGTTTGAATGGGTAAGGTCATTGATGATTGCATCTGTTGCTGCCTCCAGCTTAGTTTCTCGTAGTAGAATGAGATGGGCTATTGAACTTCTAATTATACTCCTTATGACAATCTTTTTAACTTGATTTCGGACTCCTCTTACATTCCAAGACAAGACAATCATTTCTTAGTCTTAGAAGGCCCACCCACTCCCTTTCCTCTTCCCTTGGTCTTCCCCTGGTCTTCCCTGGTCTTCCCCTGGTCTTCCTCTTTTCTGTTTGAGCTGCTGTAATTTCAGGTGTATCACTCCCTTTCTCATCTAACTTGGCAGCAATTGGCATAGCCGACTGGAATTGTTCTTTTGACATTTTGCTTTCAATCATCTTGAGAATTGCTATCCAAGAGAAATTTGCTGGATCATCAACTATTTCTGCTGTTGCAGCCTCATCGTCCCTTTGGTTTACTTCAGGCTCATCTTCAAAATGAAGGTGAGCAGTACAATTTTCCACATCTTGAATGCAGTGTGCATTAACAGAGTTTGGTGAGAGATCTGCAGAGACCAGAGGTTGATCAGACAGTGGGGAATTTCTCCTGGAGTGTATTGTAAGGTGTTTGACAGGAACTGGGCTGAATGGTGGTTGTCTCTGATGGAGGGGGGGAAACTGGAAGTTGTCCTGTACACTAGAGATGGGAGTATTTTGGACAGGCTGAGGGTGTTTGTTCGTTGACAGTGGGAGATTTGTTTTTTTTTTTTGGAGGGGGGGGGACCGGAGTTTCAGGCTGGATAACAGAGGGGGGACTTGCATTTGGGACGTCCAAAAAAGTGAGGTCTGCTGGCATTTGAGTTGTGGAGTGGAGGGGGTCAATTTGGTTATTTGGGTGATTCACCAGGAGAGAAATCGGAGCTCCAAGTTCAGTTTGAGTAGCTTGAGATGGCTGAATAGCCATAATGGTCTCGTTTTGCTGTGGTCTCTGCATCCCCTTCCAAGCTTCCAGTGAATTTCTGAGTTAGACCAAGTTGCAGGTAAGTCAACTCGGCCGATTGGTGAGTCAGCTCGAGTGGACTCATCGTCGTCTTCCCGTCGCTCGCATATTACATGGAAAGGAGGCTTGAAACATTCTGGCTCCATCAGTATATCGGAGTAGTTTTTGCCAATTTTTATGTCTTTCCACAGCTCTGCAATTGGCCATTGATGAGGACAGACTTGCGCTCTAGCATAGAGCATATTCTTTCCTCCAATCGATTCATCATCCAATTCCAGAATCGATCCATATGAGCTCGCCAGCAGTCGCATAATTTCTACTTCCCATGGTTCAATGGGAATCCCCCAAATTTGAATCCAGATTGACACTGGTCCAGTTGGTTTCGTGGATTCCCAGGGTATCACCTTCCAGCATTGTATTTCCTCCAAATGGATCCAAAGAAGCACCTTTTCCTTCGTAACAATAAGCCAATCACCTTGCCCCATATATGAGGTTTGTGGTCGATATGGCAGTTCCCATCGATTTTGTAACCAGGATTTTAGATCGGCAGCCTTTTTGAAGTCCCATTCGATCTTTGCTACGACAGCATGCTTCAAAGTTTGTGCTTTGCCCTCCCACCTTGCTTCCATTTCCGTTAGTAGGATGGTTCTTTCACAGGCAGTCCTTCTGAGTTCCATCTACTGGTTTTTGCAGTACGACATTAGTCGTGTTGCCCTCCAGCACCTGAGGCAAGATTTTCCGCATCGATTCCTGAATAACTTTCCATGGCGAAGCTTCAATTTCACCGTATTCTGGCAGGTAGATCCTAGCTAGGACCTTCCTTGCTCGAAAATGAGCAATCTTGCACTCCCAACTGCTCCTTTTAAAGATAGCAATGGTGAACTGTGAGTTCTCCCACCATAGCTCCTTTGAGGCAGTGCGCTTTTCTTCCATTACTGCGTGAAGCAGAGACATGAACAGTTCCCCAGCTTCAACGGGGATTCTTATGAGTTATAAATGATTTTTTGTCTCCCGTTTCCAATAGGATGCAAAAGAATCTTCTGCCGGCATCGTATTCCACTGTAAACAAGGAATCTCCAAAACGACAAGCTCCAAGTGCCCTAGCTCTCCCTTGAGTTCGATTATTCCTCTGGCCTCGACGTTCCACTACTCTCCAGCCCTCATTCGTGGTGTCTTCTTGAGGACTTCTTGGTCTTTCTCCGTCAGAGAGAGAGAGTTTCGATTCTCTCTTCGCAGCCTTTCATCACCTCGCTTGCCGTTTCTTCCTCATCGTGTCATTCATCGTCGCGTCGTTCATCGCTAGAGATTCCTCCTTCAGCAGCTCATTGGAGGAAAAAAAAAGGCAGAGACCATATTTCAATTTTTTTTTTTTGAATGAATTTGACTCTGCGTTCATCATATTAAAACTCCAATGCTCCTCATTTTGTCATTGAGGTCATTTTGATATAGAGATAAAGCTTAGAAGTTTTTGTACCGGGATGTTCATCTATGAGAAGCAACCTTTTAGACAAGATAATGTTTTTCTTTTCCTCAGATAGATTATTTTTGTATGTTAGTCTTTGAAAATTTCTCTCATAACTAAGAGAGGCCTTTTGCAGTGCAAGAAATATTTAACTCACACAAGAGACAGAAATGAAAAACAATTCAAAAGGCAACATGCACTTTCTAGAGAAAGATGGTGGAAACGATGTCAAAAAAGAACTCACTTTGCAGTACCAGGGCGCAGTGGCAAACTTTTTGTCATCACATACTCATCCAAGGCTTTACGCTGCCAAAATACAACAGTGTTCAAGTGTAGGTAGAAACAGATCATTTACAATACAAAATCTTATAGAATGGAAACATCAGGACAAGCAAGAAATATAATAAATAAACAGTGAATGAGAAATATCTAGCAGAATATTGGAGTGTTTTTTCAACCAAGAATCATCTTAGAATGGTAAATATGGAGGCAGGAGATTCTTATTAACAAGAGGCTATTCATTCAGTAAAATAAACAAGGGAACGGAGTAGTGGTTAATGAGTCTTGCAGCAGCTCTGTGCCTCTATTTTGCTACAAATAGGGAGGTAGGATGTCATACCTGTTCCATCATGGAATAAAAAAAAGATCAGGTTTTTGGATGAAAAGGCAAAAAACTCATCACCCAGTGACAGCTTATATAGGAAAAGATTCTTATTCATTTTGAAAATTTCCTAAGACGATGTTTTTGAAGCAAGTGGTTCAAGTAGCACCTACTAAAATCAACTTACACTTTCTATGGCAAGGAAATCATGGGCACCACTACAAATAGGCAATACACGAGAAGTTGTTGGGCCTGCAGTTTTAACACACAATTACCTTCTCCTGCAGAACACGTTTGATGAAATTCTCCTTCTCAGTAGTAGGTAGTGAAGTAGGCCAGCCAATCTAAACAATGGATAACAAATGGAGGTATTGTCATAAAGATACTTTCTTGAACAAGAATGCTCAATGTACTTCTTAAAAACTAAATAAGAATTTCTTTCAGCAGTAGCCTACTTTATTGAACAAGAATGCTCAATGTTATTACTTCTTAAAAACTAAATAAGAATTTCTTTCAGCAGTAGCCTTGGAACATGGCCAGTTTTCTGATCTAGCAATGTTGAAGCCCTATTGCAATTTTTTATTTTATTTTATTTGAGGAGAATAACTGTAGTTACTGCATGATCCAACTCAGATGGCTTGACGTACTTTAAAGGTCTCTTACCCTGTTAAAGAATAACATAAGCATCCTTTCCTCATCTCCACCAGCCTTCCTGAGATAAATTTAAGAGTTAATTGCTGTAGCTTGATGAAACAAAATTTACTATAAATCCCCCTTCTGAAAGACAAGTTTACTTGTAAAAATGTTTAGTAGAACAAAGCACAACTCCAAGTGAATGTGACATGACCAGTGAAGTAGCTTGACTTCAAAGTGAATTGACCAGAAATGGATATTAAGAAAAGACTTTGTTTACTCTCAACTAGTTTCTGTTATCAAGAAAAACTTGAGATTATCGAATTATCAATGGTGGCATTGAGAGGATTCACAATGCCTTGGAGGTCGAGCAAACACCTTGCGAGATCTAAATATATTGGTTCTGTCCAATTTGCACAATCCAACCCAAGTTTCTGAAATGCTGGTGAGACAAAAAATTAACAAACAAAAAAAGAAGAATGAGTGCAAACTAGAAGACCATACAACAAAGATATGATTGAATATATTTCACAGTAACACATATATTTGTGAATTAATGTTCAGAAAATAGTAAGCTGGGCATCAGGGGTAACAACTAAAAAGGTGAGAAGGTTAATGAACACGTGCCTATATTAAATGCTTCACGATTGCCTGATCTGTAGACATCCAAGAGGACTCTGAGGAAAGAAAGAACGAAGAAGAAATCATTAGCAACAAAACATAGCAACATTCATCTAGTCATGCTCAGAAAGCTCCTTTGGAAATATTACAATGAAATATGTCAAAGTAATATTTGTAGCATATGGTTAACTATCGTTTGATTTGATGAATCAAGAACAATTGTGAACTTGAGCATAGCTCAGTGGTCACATGGGGGGTTTTCTAGTGGGAGATCTTGGGTTCGAATCTCCTTATGGGCATGGAAAAAAAATCACAACTTTCAAAAGAAATATGTCAAAAGCAAATGATTATCTTGTAGATAGTATTGTAGGACTAGATGATAGAACTGCTAAGGTCAGGAAATTGAATATCTGTTAAAAGTTCTTTTTGAAGTATTAAAGTTTAAATGCTTTTACTGGGCCCATTTAAAGATACCAAATTTTGGCGTATGGCTTTTTAATTGTTATCCTTCAAGCCTAAGACCTGTATTGATATTGTTAATTTTTTCTAATGGTTCACTTCTTTTGATAAAGAAACTAGGGTTATGATACAAAAGAGACAAAATAGAAGTCCGAAGTTCTCTTGTGACCAAGCATGTCCCTAGCCAAGCAAGGGCAAAATTCTGTTGATACAAGAGATATATCACGGTAAGTTCCTATGGTTTGGAAGGCTCCGATGCCTCTAGTAACAGCAAGTCTGTCAGCCCCATAGTTGGCTGATCTGGTTACCATTTTCGAGGCTATGTGCCATATTGATTAAGGGTCCATCACTTTGTCAACTAGCATCTTCAGTGAAAGTATAACAAGTACATAAACCATGTCTAAAAGTAACACCATCTACTCCTAGATTGCGTGACTCCATCCCCAATTTCTTACCACTTCAATGGATGTATCTTTAAGAGGACAATAATTGCAGAAATAATTAGTGAGATAATTTCATAAAGATTTTAATAATTCGATCATTTAGAGAAAAATTTATCAGTTTCAAAACTTCTTCAGATTTCTATCTAGTCCTTCATTTTAAAAGAACGCAGTTCCTCATATTTCATTTGCCTACTCATGATGGAATAGTATGATTCTTTTATTTGGACCAAAGCCCAATTGAATTGGGCGACAGCCGCATAAGCAGTGCTAGATTTTTTAAACCAGCCTCTCATCAATAGCAAAAAGACAACATAAAACCTTACCCTTCCACTTCAAGGAGCACAGCGAGCTGCTGAGACGCAGTACCCACTCTCTCAGATGGCAAACTCCACGAAACAAACCGTGGAAGCCGCAAACTTTTGCAGGGAATGGAGAGACTTCTAAAAGAGGAGGAAAAGAAGACACTGGAAGCAAGAAATATTTTTGGGATTGCCGGTTTCAGTGTCCTTGAAAAGCAAAGAGCGTGGAGAGTGGAGCAGGAAGCACCTTCCATGGCCAAAACGGTGAGCTTCACTGGAGCAAGCGGGAGCTCAATCCGAAGCACCGAAGTTCAATGTCAAGTTGAGCTCTCTAATACCAGTCGATTGAGGCCCATAAGCAATCTTAGGCCTTTCTTTTTTGCCCCATAAGCTGATCCATAACCTTCAGTATATCTGGCGCCCATTTGGGATATGGTGTATGGCCTACCCTCATTGATTATATATTTGTATTAAGACTTTTTTTTATGGTTTAAAAAATAATATTATAAATATATATATGATAAATTAATTTTTTATAAGTATATATATATGTTACTAAATATTATTCTAGGACACGGAAAAAAACCATGGTTGTGTTACACTTACATCTAATTCGAAAAGATTTAGTTAAAATTTTTCTTTAATTACAACTTTATTTTGAGTAAAACAACATCTGGAAGAAAAACAGTAAATCATCATGGCTAGGAACTTCAAGATGAAATCTAATTTATATTTTTTTCTGAGAAATAAAAATTTAGGTTACAATTTATTGATGGCAACCGAATTCAAAAACAAAGAAAATACTTAAATTAAAATGATAAATTTTGACAAGAGTTACATATTATAAGAAATATAATCTATGAAGTACTACTGTTGTTTAAGCAAATTCATGCACCAGAAACCAATTTGGATTGATCTCTAACATTGAACGCTGGAATCAATATTGTGCCTCAGTAAAGGGAACTGCATGATCAGTTCTTATATATAGTAATATGTTCACGCGCGTTCACAACATTTGGATCAAGAAGAATTTATATAAGCTTGCATTTTCCTAAGAGCTAGAATATAAAGAACGTCAGGTAGTATTTCAACCAGTTCATGCATTCAGTTTTCTCTGTAAGAAGTACTTCTAGGTACATACGAAATTATTACAGTACCATTTCTATAAACTGAGTAAAATTATTGCATTAAATCTTTAATGTACAAGAGGTTTGGATCCATGGCGCAGTCCACAACGACCCCAAGCTCGTCCCAGTCGCCATATTTGCAGGCCCTTTCAGTAGTAGTGTTGTCTGATGAGCATGAAAAACTGGAATATGGAGCTGAAGTACTCGGAGGAGCTGGTTGGATTGTGGGTCTCCACGTCTCATGTCCTGCAGGCAACAACTGAACAACTGGTTATTGCCGTCTCCGGTTATATATAATATGGTTGAGTAATTGGGGTACTACTTGCTGCTTCTTAACTGGGTACTTATTCTTGGCGGAAGCTCCTGCAAGTACTGAATTATAAGACGTTTCTCTCTGATCGTATTTACAAACAGTACCTGAGCCGTTTTGAATGGAATCTTTTGGAGTTTTATCCGCAGCTTGTTTCAGCTGTTTGGACGAGTAAGTATCTGCAGGGAACGTAGTACTGCTCATTAACGTTGCAGGTGGTGTAAATTTCCTGTTGGAGCCAGTTCTCCTAAAGATCCGACAGATTGTCCAAATTTCCTGAAAGACCACCATTAATTGAAACCATGTTAGTTAATTTAAAACAATATTTAACAATAGTACTTAAGTGAGATATTCTGCCATGAAAGTTTAAAGTTGGGTCCAAGGATATTTAGTTGAATCAATATGGGACTTGTTAGTAGAAATTTAACTTACAGCTTCTTGGGCGTTCTTGGGAAGGAAGAGAGTAGTAGTGCTGGTGTCTTTGGTGGCTGGGGGAAGGCGAAACTCGTGCATCATCCAATCAGTTTTCGTGCCTTTTCCTGCACTCCCCCGGTAATAAACCAGGGATTTCTTCAGCCCAATGCAGTTTAATTGGGCAATCTTCCCATCTCCCAGAGGATAGATTGGTCGATCGATCCCTGTTGCCTTCCAGAAACCAGATCGTGTCACCCTGTTGGGTCTGATGCTGTTTCTGTATTTTCTTCCCCTTAAGCAAAAGAAGTACCATTCTTTCTCCCCAGCGCTGCATCCCACTTCTTTCATTTCAAGAACAGACAAGAAGAGACACAAAAGATAAATGAATTCAATGTTAGTACTGCTGCTGATGATTTTCTTTTGATAGTACTGCAGGTGCAATTGACAAAAAATGATGGGTTTGAAGCTTAAGATGTTAATATATATGATGATCAGACTGCCCTGGGATAGTAATTAATAAAACTAATCCCATATTCTTCATTAATCCTAATATAGATAAACTGGTAATTAATGAAGATGAATGGACAGTACGTATACATATGCATGGTAATAGATTCATTATCAGAGGAAGTACTTTTATGTATCTGAAGATAAAAAAGCTGGAAGAATTAACATAATATGAAATTAACTGGGTGATATTCAGTCAGATATGATCAACTGTATATACTTACTGGGTAGATCCCATGGATCATATTTATAGATATCAATCTGTTTGATCAGTTCGATGATAATGGGTTTTTTCTCCACTTTCCGACTTAGATAAAACCCAACAATTTCTTCATCTGTGGGATGAAACCTGAACCCCGGAAGAATCACATCCCCTTGATCAACGGTACTCTTCTTCACCTCCTCCATCTCTGATCCCTCAGCCTTTAAAACAAAAGGTCAAGTATGATCAGCACACTTATATATAAACTCAAAGCAGCTGGTTTCAGTTGGGACTGGGTCGCGCTGTGGGAGATGAACAGACCAGCGATCGATTGATGGTTTCAGAGGATCATATGGATGATCGATCCCTTCTATGCCTAAAGCGCCTTTTGGGTATTCTGGGAAAGACTTTCCAAGCTGAGGTTCTGTTGAATTTATACAAAAGACAAAAGACTTTGATCAGATTGAAGAAAAGTGGTATGGAGGAGGACGGGCGATTAGTCTTTGCCCAGGACTCTGATGTTGAGGAAATAATCAAGACTCCGGAAGCTTTGACTTTATTGGTGATATTTCATTCCATGTTTGTCATGCTCATGGGAGCTTTCTCTTCTTCTTCTTCTTCTTCTTCTTTCTTCTTCTCCTGGCTTGATTTTTAGTTTGCGATTTTTTCCTTTCTTTATTCCGTTTCTATTTGCGGCATTGAATAGTTCTTGTTTGTGATCTCATGTTAATTTCCCTTTTAATTAGTTATGGTGTTACCATTTCGTCATTTTTTTCTAGATCGTTTACTGTAATACACACACACACACACACACACACACATATATATATATATATATACACACACATATATATATATACACTAGTACTATTTATAATGTTACCAGATTGTGGGACTCATAATATTACTTGATTATTTTTGAAAAGAAATAACTCTTACACATATATCTCCACTATTATAATGTGGGAGTGTGTGTATGCAAATAACTTGAGGAAAAATAAATAATCCTCTCCTATTGTAATATATAGCTTAATTTAAAGATCATATATACAAAAGAGAAACAGTACTATATGTGATCTTGTTATCATGTTATAATTAATGCATCCCATTAATTAGCCAGGGGATAGGGTTTAGTATTTAGGGTTTAAATAGTTGATATGATATAATAGTTCTCTTATGTAAGCTTTCTTATTATTCATGAACATCTATGAATATAATCATATAATCATATAATCATATAAACACGATATCCATAGCATATATACTTAGATCAGCATATTTTTGCTAAATTTGGGTAATGGTTATGTATGGTAATACATGGTCATTAATTTATAGTAATATTATATATCATTTATAGTTAGCCAACATGGTATGACTTGGTTTAACCATTTAGATTTATTCGAGTCAAACTTCTAAAGACTTGCAGAAATAGAAAACAGTGCTGATTAACATAATTAAGTCTAACATAACAGAATAGATCTATGGTTAAGTGATTACAACAAGAGATTGTCTCATTATACATTCTAGATGGTTTTCCTCAGACATGTCTTATTATAAGGCCATAATAGAGGATTAGATCTAGTCAATTTGTCATCTCATGTTTGAAAGATACGTACGTTAAAGGAAATCTGAATTTTTTATGAGTCCTTGGCGACTTTTGCTTAATTGAATACGGATTTTCATTGAAAAAGGTCAATTCTCATTTGGGAAAGCCCTCAAGCATGGGGCTCTCAAATGAAGTCATGAGGCTAGTTTGTATCAATATTATAGGAAAAAAATACCTCATTTGGAGTTAATCCACCATGAAGTACCTATATGGTTAAAAAAGAATTGGATGTTATTTGTTCTATCTTTCAAAGGGCTTGCAATCTTTGAGGCACTAATATATGGGATTTGTGTTTTGTTCGACTGGTCAAATTTGGTCATTAATGTAATTAATTAGGAGATTTACAATTCATAAGTAACATGTAAAGAATCAGATATAAATAAGTACTTCTGCCAATTCAACTTAGTGTAAGAGGGTTTTTGGATCTCCTTGTTTAATTCGTAAGGGAAATGGTAGGAGGGAACCAGCACTTCTGACCCCTTTCTTCTCAATAGAGGTTCTAGATTGTTGGAGGTAAAAGGAAAGTAAGAAGCAGGGTGGTCTCCCTTAATTAAGGGGTGGACCACCTTCCTGCTTTCCATGACATGAGGAAGGGCCGGTTGATTTGGTCTGCTTGGGGACCAATTGAGAACCCTGTTTGCATCTATATATGCATAATTCATTTATAGGGTCTAGTAGTCTGCAAGACTGCAAGTACATGCCAACTAGTAGTTTGATACCTTCTTGGAACATGGGTTTTATCTCCTTGGTGAAACTTTTAGCGTCCAGATATATACTGCACATAATGACTGATAATATATATAAATTAAAAGCTTAACATATACATTATGGGAAAAACACAAAATTGATAGTTAAATATTTACATTAGGTAGACAAGAGCATTAAACTGGCAGGAGTAAAATTGAGAAAAAGGAATATTGAGAGACAAGGTTGGTGAGGTTCCAAACATTAATTTGGTGTTATATGGAGAGATCAAGTTCTAGACCTTGTTGGGTATATATATGCACCTTAATTTTGAAACCATGCATGTACTGATATGAGCAATATTGACCCACATTGAATCTATTTGTGAAAGAATAAAAGAATTTTAGTTTTGAAAGTATATATGATTTTGAAATTATATCCGATCTCCTTTGTCATCCCTCTTTTTTAAAATTTTTAATTTTTGTCCTGTTTTAATTTGTTCCTCGCTTAATCATGTAGCTGATATTGCATTATTGATTGTTAACCAGTAACCATTTCATAATTGGACTACTTGATCATGTGATGGCACCCTTGTTAAGAACTAATTGAACGTACAACCACTTGATAGTGCTAAAACCAAGAGACAATAGTAGTGAGGAGGTTATTTTTAAGAGTGGTGATTTAAGTAATGTGGGTTTTTACTTCCAACACTTTACATCTTGATGTGGCAGTCCTCGTTGCAGTCCAGGTACAGCAGGTACAGATAATCTTGGAGATAAAATCTGTAAAATTTTGTTTTTCTAATAAAATATTATCTACCTATTCTATGGATAAACCCTAAACCCTAGATTTTCTCTTACCTAGACTGCCAACTATGCAACCACGTCACGATGTAAAACCATGAAGTAAAATCAGGAAGTACTTATATCATTTTTCTATTTTTAAACTAGTCTCTTGGTAGTGCGAAAATGTTTTTCTACTTGTGGCCGGCCTTGTTACTGGACCCTTGGTAGTTTGTGAGATTCAATTATATATTCCATTAGACAAAAATTCTTGGGCGATTAGACATGCATTAAGGTATTTTTACACATTTATCCCTTATCCCTTTATAAACTCTTGTTTGGTCAATTAAATGCAACACAAATATTGAAGTGGATTATTTTGTACTGGATCAACTAATTATATGAATATATATTTAATTTGATGGTAAGTGATTGTGTGCTTGACTCGTTCACAAGCTAGCTAAATGTAGTGGGTCAAAGCAGACTCATAGAATATCTAAAAGGTTGATTTGACCGTCTCAGTGAACCCAATATTGAGTCACAAACCCAAAAATTTAATGTACATATAACCCCAAAATAAAAACCTATTTTGAGAAAATCGATTTGTAAGAAGAAATAGTATTGAAGAGGTTGTTGTTACAAGTGTTGATGGTGGCAATGGTTCTGATGATGTAACTATGAGATATGCATGTGTGGAATTAAGAGGTCTTAATTGCTGGTATGGACATTCTAATCCTATGGAGTCAACGTGAAAGAGAAAGCTTCTTCTAGAGTCATTAATAAACCAAAAAAGAAGTGTCTCCAGTCTTTTGAAAATTTAAGCCACAGAAATTTCAACTAATTGACGCCTTCCTAACTAACCATTTATCCATCTCCAAAAGAAATCCCTTCATCGTCTTTTTCTATCCATGATCTGGTCAAGGATTTCCATTCAGTTCCATTCTCATGTTAGCCCTAGTTCTAGAATAAAAGTCCTAAAATGGTCCATTTGCTAGGTATTTAAGGGCACGGTGGATATATATAGTGCCCTTAACTCGTTTGGTAGATTGTATATTGATGAATGTGGTATCTAATCATAGGTGTATATTTTCACTTAAATCTATGTGATTTTTACACAGTCCATTCTAAGTTATACTACTCTTAACTGCCTTCATTTTGTTTTGTTTTTTTTTTTTTTGCAAGGATTATCTTTGTTCCCTCATTATAGGATACAAATACATGAAGACAGATATATATATATATATATATATATATATATATATATATATTCAAATCGACGTATATATACTCTTTTAATATCAACAAAAAACCAATTGCCCTACTATCAAAATTCAACTTTGGTGAGTCATAAGAATCAAATTAAGCACTCCCATAAAATTATCATATTACTATAAGGCATATATAAGGTATTCATTGTGGCTTTGACTAGCTAGTATTGTTATTGAAATTCATGATAATAATAAATTAATCAATTTAATCAGAAACTTAAGAGTAATTTTTTGCGTTTCAAACTTCACGGCCAACATATGACCTTCCTTATTCATAGGTTAGTTTATAATTTGTATCCACTCATTCATTAACTCCAAATTTCTCCAAATTTGCTTGTCCCTATAACTATCACTTGCGTACAGTGCTTCACTAGCTACCTGTGAGGCCAACTAAGGCATTCATACAAATAGCAAAAATGGTAGAAAAAAGCAGGTCTAACACTTTCATTTAGCGTGTCTAAGCTGATCTTGACACCTTGTCACTCCATCGCCATGTTTCATGCCATTAATGAAATAATATAAAGTGGTCCGAATTAGAATAGAGATTATGTTCCATGGATAATCCTTGCATGTCAACAAGTGGTGTTGTTGGGCGCAAACTGTACCTATAAGGTTCGCCCATACGCAAGCATAGGTATCGCCACAAGTAATAATCCGGTGAGTCCGGTTCGTCTCCACAGGGATTTAGTAAATGGCCTATTGAAATTAACTCACGATAACTATATCTAACCAACACAAATTTGTGTAAATCTCGCAAACGTCCGAATGCAATTGAATGAAATTGAATGCAATTGAATGCAGTAAAACACCAAAGCACACTCACACATGATGGAAGCTGGTAGGAAGGAACTAGGTGGTGTGATTCATACAATTCATGCAAATACCATACTATTGGGTAATACGACGCATAGTTAGTGGATCGGAGAATTATGTATGCACAATCTCCTTTTGAGGATGTTGCAACCTTAATCCCTTGGTCACACTCTATTATTTTTCGATCTCTATAGTCTGATTATATAATCCCTTGCACTTAGCCCTCATGAGCGTGTGCATCTAGAGCTTATTCCTAAGTCAACTTGCACATTCCTCACTGGTCAATGTGGGATAAAACATTACAGGATGATCTAACTTGTGTCTATCCTAACATACCCTACCAGGAACAATTAGGACATTAGATAGATGGCCAATTGAGTGTCAATCAATTGGTCATACAAAGCTTCACATTAATCACTCTAAAATGAAATAGATTACCTGAAACAGAAGTAATTACATGAATTCATACATGAAGTGCATTACAAAGCACACCCCTAAGGGAAAACTTAGCTACACATGAGGAATCAAGTCCCAACCCAATACATTCAGATGCATGCATGTTAAGCATAATACAAATAGATACAAAGAAATAGAATCAAAAGAAGAGTATAAGTCTTCCTTTTTAACTCCCAATCTTCTCCTACTCCCTTGCTTTGAGCTCAAACAATGCTTTCCTCTTGTTCCAATGCAGGCACAACCTCCAAGGCATTGAGGTGTGTTCCCAAAAAAGGATTCCTCACTTCTATTTATAGGGGAAGTCTAAGAATCCTCTAATATTAGGCAACTTAAGTGGTCCGGTGTTGTGTGGTGTTGGACACTCTCCACGGCGCCAGGTGTTAGCGCCAGAATGGCGCCATGGTGTCTTGAGGCATCGCTATTGTCTCATATTTAGGCTGTGACACTAGCTCCCGCGCCACATCGTCGGACACTTGGGTGATTTCTCACCGTGTTGTTCCTTCAGTCCAGCGCCCCTGCACTGGGGTTTGAAATTCTAGGGCGCTGGAGTGCAAACTCCAACACCTTCTGCGCTGAGGTTGGGCGCTGCGGTGCTCAACCCAGAAACTACATTGTCTCCTCGGCGCTCTTGCGCTGGACCGAGGGCTGTGGCGCTCGACACTTAGCCTTTTATCTCCGTTGTAGCTCATGACTTTGAGACATCGTACGACGTCAGCCTCTGCAATTTCTTTTGGTTTCGTGATGCCATCACCCTGTGCTGGCGCCGTGTGGTGTTGGCTTCTGCATTTGCTCTTTTTAAGGGTATTTTGGTCTATTTTCGTTTGGTTGAGCAGAAATCACTTATGATTGGTGAATTTCACATTTTTGCACTTCCTCCTACAGTAAAACACCAAAATCACGTGAGAATTAACTGAAAATGAAATATAGGCTCAAATCTATGAAAATTTTACACAAATTAGGTGTGTCGTGGCAGTCCCTCAAGCATTCCGCTGGAACTAACCACCAAGAAAGCTTTCTTGATGAATATTTAATGCAACTAATTCAGACAATGTTTAATTTAAGATTTTCATAAATTAATAATCCTTATACATGGGTTCCTCAATTTGTCTCTCCTATGTGCATAACAAGTGACCTCTAATATTAATACATGGCTTTTCTTTGTACGTGGATCCTACACATGGATATTATAAGTTAAGATTTATGAACAAATTTTGTACTCTGGTGTAGTATGGATCAAAGTTCATTCTAAAATGACAAAGTGTGTACAAAGAAAGCTAATTATTATTTGTTAAGTAAAAAAATCCAAGATACGCCTTTTTATATGAGTAATGCTAGGTGAACCTAAAATATAAAATCCTATATTCTATAGGATAAACCCTAAGCATCAATGTTTTAGATTAACAAATCATTAGTGTACTTGCCTGCAGATTGGCAAACTTTGCTTATAAAGTATATATAAAATCCAATATTCTATAGGATAAACCCTAAGCATCAATGGTTTAGATTAATAATAAATAAAATAACATATTTAATTTATGGAACCTGAGTAATATGTTATTTTATTATTATGTGATAGAGTCTGTGCGTGAGTCGCTCACGGGCTCTGTGCGTGAATCATTATTCATAAATTTAAAGTAATATAAGTAGTTACCCCTTCAAATCAAAGACTATTATTTGACGTTCAATAATTTTAAACATGGATATTTATGTATGCCCTTCGCTGCTCCTTATCGTTCTCCTTTACATTGAACCCTAAACTCAAACATCAAAGTCTCTCTCATCCTCCCGTAAAAATCTCATTTTTGCTTGACCTTATCATCTCTGAGTTGGACTTTACCATTAAAGAAAATAGAAGCCAAGACTTGGGTCTCGACAAAAGGGAGAAAGCGGCTGAGTGACTGAGTCTATCCATGTGGGCGTCAGATCTAGGCATTAATTGGGTAGTCGTTGTTGGCACTGTTCTTTAGACTTGGCCAGTTATATGGTAAGTTGTGTATGATTCCTATACATATATGTATATGTCTATATGTGTATGTGTATATATAAAGGTCATCCGACACAGTCATATACATTCACTATATGATGTGGATTAAATTTTTTTGACGTCTAAATAGGATGAAAATTTGTTGACCGATTCTAGAATGGATTTTTTTTCTTATCATCTAATCCCTCAAACTATTTTTCTTTTCTGTAGATTGGGTTAACTTTTCTCCTTTAGCTAGTTGTACATGCATAGAAGCCTCCAATATTTGTGTCGAACCCTTTGTAGATTTATCAGTTTATGTCATCGGGTTTGATTGTTCTCAATGATTTTTTGTTTGATTCTTTTTTAATTAAGTGGCTGTGAATTGGTTTCTATATCAAGTTAGTAAATTTAATATTTTGCATTTTTTTTCTCATGAAACAAGCTAAAAGCTTAAAGTGATCTCCTTATGAAAGTCGCATCTAATCTTTACAAAGTGAAAAGAAGAAACTGATTGAAGGCAAGGAGACTCCAATTACTAATTACAATATATAAGCATGCCATATTTACAACATTGGAACAGTAGTATTTAGAAATCCATGGATAGGGTATTCGCCATGCAACTATTGTAAATATAATTAAAATCAAACTTTATCTTGAAAATAACTAGCTCAAGGTAGAAATTTTTCTTAATTCATAAGAGATTATTCTGCTACATTTCTTAAATACAACTTTCCACATATTTTCAATGCTGTATGTACAAGGAACCATTAGGTGAAAATGGATAGATAAACATTTTTGCACGAGACTAATAAGTTCTATCTCCATTTTCAGCATATATGTATATAGGTTGTATTATGTAACTTTAAATAGACTATAAATCTTAACCATTAATTTGATAAATCTTGTCCTTTCACAAACTATTAATTAGTAGGATGATCTAGCTTTACATGGAAGAACTTATAACTTACTAACCAAAACGTGAAAAGATTTTTTCTTTACCAAATTAAACTTTTATCTTTTGTACAGATTTAAATATAGGGGCTGCAAATTTCAGCTCAAGTTCCTATACATTTTTTCCTATGGGAGCCGACCAATTGAGACGTACATCCACCATTAAAAAAAAGAGAAACGAAAGTAAAACCAATTAAAAGAAAAGATAAGTACTTGACCAAATAGATATATTTTTTCAACATTGAAGTTTTAATTACCTATATAAAAAATTGGAAAAATATATGGAAATATAATTTTATCATTTTATTTCTAATCATATCACATGAAATAATCCCTCAATTAAAGTGAACAAATCAATAAGTACCATTAATTATTACATGTTGAAGCATGACATAAAATAATCAAGGGCTAGCTGCTTCTGTATTGATGAATATATACATCACACAATGTATACAAGATCCATGTTTTATATAAAACTCAAAACTGCAAAATTGCATATCCCAACCATGGAAAGTTGATCGTCAGCTGTAAAAATTGTCTCCAACATCGATAATGCAATTTATTTCATACACAGAAGCACCTCAGATATAATTAATCGCTGTTAAATGCTGAAACCTGCTGAAATTTCTACTAGTACTTACAACCATATACAAGTGACCTATCAATAGCGAACTCTACAACAGCACCGAGCTCATCCCAGCTTCCATTTGAGTAAACTGCAGTGTCTGCAGTATCCGGGAAGCTTGCAGCACAAGGAGTAGTCACGCTAGACTGTGTTATTGAGCTCAATTGGCCTGATAATAATAGGCTTTGTTCTTCAGTACTATGTGTGATGATCACTGGTTTCATCTCAGTGTGCTGATTAGCGTGGAAAACTTGGTGATAGCTCCTCTCCTTCCTTCCATCTGACTCCACACTGCATGTTTTAGAGCTTGAGTCTGTTGTGTTTTGTTTGATCAATGAAGGGGCTCGCCAATTCTCAGGGGTAAATTTTCTAGGCGTGCCTATTCTCTTGAAGATTCTGCACAGAGTCCATACTTCCTGCGGTTAGAAACAGAAAAACGGTTAGAATATTGAAGAAGACAACGATTTAAAGATGTTTGATCTTATTTTACAAACACCATTTACCCATTCCCAGTAATTCTTAGAAAGAGTTTATGGGTAATCCGTATGTGTATCCCCAAATTACTTGTAAATTTTTAATGTGCAACTATTAACACTCCCTCAAGTGGTTGTTACACGATGTTATTAAACTTGTTCCAAGGTCTATATCCTACTAATAAACCCAAGATCATACCATTCTCAATTTGTAGCTAGCTGTTCTCTCGTGCAGTTTGAATAAAGGAAAAACCTCCGGCGCCTATGGGAGACTAAATTAGAAAGAGAAAAATAAAAACTTACAGCTTCTTGGATGTTCTTTAGACTGGTGTTATTAATGGTCCTCTTCTGATCTCCATCAGCAGCAGGAGGAAGACGAAATTCATGCATCATCCAGTCCGTCTTTGAGCCTTTCCCAGCACTCCCTCTGTAGTACACGAGGGACTTCTTCAGGCCAATGCAGTTGTTGCCCTGGGAAGAATAGATCGGCTTATCAATGCCTGTAGCTTTCCAGAAACCAGACCCGGTCACCCTGTTGGGTCTTATGCTGTTCCTGTACTTCCTCCCCCTCACGCAAAAGAAGTACCATTCTTTGTCTCCAACATTGCTGACCTCTTTAATAGAGAAAAAATCAAGGCAAAGGGGGCCGGAGTTAGATTTCTGTAACTCTCAATTGGGGTAATCATAATTAGAAAAACCATTGAATTAATTTCAGTTCTCAAATAAGTAAGAATATCAAAATCAGATGGATTTGACAGAATTCCCAGATTCTCGGGTTGGTGTCCTTTGCTAATTTTATTTCTGAAATGATGGTATATAGATTTAATCGATTTCTTCAAAAGTCACGGTTCACGATGTTTGAATATAGTGACACGAAAAACAAACCTGCTGTTATCCTGGTTTTGGTAAAGCTCAACTAACTTATATTCATGGTAGGTTTTGACTTCTGAAACTATGACAGTAGCACCTGAACTTGTCTAGAAGAAGAACATGAAAACAATGAGAGAAACTATTACTCGTACGGATGATATATATCATTCAGTAGTTTCGATAATATATTTCAGGAAGAGGGAACATAAAAATTACAAATGTAAATATAATGGCGCAAAGAGGATCTAATCCTTAATCAGAGCCATGCAGATGTTTCAAAACTGGCTGATATTTAGTACTAGATCAAGTAATGAAGAAGATCGAGAACAGAAACAAAGTACTCACTTGGAAGATCCCATGGGTTGTATTTATAGATATCAATCTGTTTAATGAGCTCAATACTGAGAGGTTTCTTCTCCACTTTACGTCGGAGATAAAACCCAATAAGCTCCTCATCTGTGGGATGAAATCTGAATCCCGGAAGGGTCACTTGATCTTCTTCTCTGCTTTCCGAGCTGCACCTCATCTTCTCCACCTCCATCTCCATCTCCATCTGTGTGTGTGTGTGTGTGTGTGTCTCTCTCTCTCTCTCTCTCTCTCTCTCTCTCTCTCCCCAGTTTCTGAAGCAATTAACTAAAGACCAAGCTTCTTATAAGTGTGAAGACGGGTTCGCCTGGT